>QGOH01008345.1:9369-20858 GCA_003313155.1 Boletus sp. MG95
ATACAGCCGACTTGCTCGGGACTAACGACGCGCCCTATGCATTTGGTGCTAGGCATGCGCAGGAGAAAGGATGCTTGTTGCGAACCTGCGAATGGCTTATCCTAGAATCCGACGCTCGTGTTCATGCCTTTGGACCCCTGCTTGTCGTATTGGATGCCCTCTCAACGTGAGTGGTGAATCGAGTGATTGTCAACAACTTTTGTCGAGGCTCTAAGCAAACGACTGCATGAAATCACTAATTTCTCATCGTTCCATCGCCCTGAGAGGTACAATGGTGTTCACATGCAGCGTGTGGGTATTGTGTGAGATGTTGACGCAGACAAGTCCATTTGTACTCTCCACCAGTCTACCAAGCTCGACTCCGTTGTCCGAACCACGAGTTGCTACGTGTAGACTCATTGAGGTGATTGCTTTGCAGCACTAGAGTCATGCAAATAACTTGATATTTTGCTGTGACCTATCAATATGAGAGTGTCAGCATCAATCCCCTTGGACTTGATCTACTAAACCTTCTTACAGAGAATATTCCAGTCAGACCCCTTTTTGAGAAGTAATGGTAGTTGTTATTACACCCAGTAAGCCACCATCCCCTTGACTTTGAATCTGTCCAATGGAGCCATGGATGTAAGAGCAATCATGAAGCCATTGTTCAGTCAGCTCTGTCATGTACAAACCTGATGGTTAGTTCTCTGAATGAGACAACTAGGATTTGGATAGGATGTAGTCCCAGACCAGTGCATGGCCAGTCCATTCCAAGGCTACTAAGACCTCATTCCCTCCATTGCATATCCACCTGATAGCACTCACATTGGTTCATCAGACAGTGCCATTGGGATAAGGAATGTTAACACTGGCCAGTGAACAACAGAGGCATTGAGGGGATACTTCCACTCAATATCACTCTTGTATACCAACCAGGGTAAAGCATTCTATAGCCTAATGGCATCTGCCTGAGAGCCAATTACAATGTGACTGCTATCAGGGGCATATACCTCAGAAGTGACAAACCTCGTTTCCTGGAATAGGCCGCTGAGCGACCCATTATCCTGAGTAAATGTCTCAGATCCTGATGGTCTGGTCATTGTGGTTTGGGACAAGACCATTAGGATTTGGGATGCTAGCCTTGGCCAGTATTTAGCAGGTCCATTGCAGGGGCATGTTTCACACCAGACGTCTCTGGCATACTCGCCTGATGACAGAAGATGTGTCATCTCTACTGTCAGTCACCAACGGCACAGGCGGCCAGAAGGAATTTGGAGTCAGATACGAGCCAGGAGATCTTCGGCTTCTCAAATGAACCAACGTCGTCGGATGCGCCACACTTCAGGTCCTGCGTAGTCAGGGTGAATATCATATGCGTGGTAGGGACACTTGCCTGTGCTGCGCGATCGTGCGGTGCGACTGTCTGGGATAAGAAAGGCGACGGTCGAGGGAATTGCATGTGGGGATACAACATGACCAAACAAACGCAGCAATGACTTCGAGTCGAACGTGTCACTACTTGGCATAATAAGTACTAGTACCCGCTCGCCGTTAACGTCCATCATTCACATTCTATCATCAACTGTCGCGCGAACGGTGGCCGAGTCTCTACTGCTTCTTGGTTGGTGAGTATCCTATTTTAACCAAATACGAACGTGCAGTGACTATGGGCGCGATCTAACGTTGCTTCTACAGTAACATATAGTTTTGTACAGTCCGGTATTGTCCAAACCCTTTTCCTGCAGCCATGTCTGCCAGCGTACGGGCGAGAAGACCAGCTTCTCCGCCTCCTGGCCTTCCACACGCCATTCCTTCCACACAAAAATACCCTCCAATGTCTTCACGAAAAGATGGCCTGGACGCGGACCAGCGACGGGAAGCAGCTGCAAAGGGATATGGTCCCACTCGAAGAACGTATCCTTCTGGCGGGCTAAAAATAACGTCTGGAGAGTGGAAGCTCCTTGTCCTCGTCCTCATAGTCGCGACCTTTGTCCGGCTCTTCCGTATATCAAAACCGGACAGCGTGGTGTGCGCATCGAAATCGAGTTTCAAGAGTGCTCTCCGTGCTAACGTCTCGTTGCGCGTGTAGGTTCGATGAAGTCCACTTCGGTAAATTTGCCGCGCGCTATATCAAGACGCGCTATTTCGTGGACGTCCACCCGCCCTTGGCCAAGCTATTGTTGACCGCCGCGGCATTTCTATCTGGATTCGATGGGGATTTCGACTTTAAAGATATTGGAAAGTAGGTGTCCTTGTGTATCCCGAGGTATCTGACCCTTGAGCTGATTCCATAGGATATTCGTGAACACGCCATACGTTGCCATGCGTATGGTTCCCGCTATACTCGGTGTTGCCACCATCCCAGTTGCCTACTTTACACTACGTGCTCTCGATTGCACAGCCACTACCTCCCTACTTGCTACTCTCTTTTTAACTTTCGAAAATGGCCTCATCACCCAATCGCGGCACATCCTTCTTGATTCACCATTGGTGTTTTTCACCGCGCTGACGATGTTTCTATTCGTTGGGTTTTGGAACGAGGACAAGCAAGAACCCTTTACCGAACACTGGTGGACGTGGCTCATTCTGACCGGTCTTTCACTTGGCGCAGTCCTATCTTGCAAGTGGGTCGGCTTGTTCACCGTCGCGACCGTCGGTGTGTGTACTGTGCTGCAGCTCTGGTTACTCCTCGGGGATCCGCGCGTCAAGCCTCGCACGTGGGCGAGACATTTTTTCGCCAGAGCGTTGTGCCTCATTGTTATTCCCATCTTATTTTACATGACCATGTTTGAACTGCATTTCATGATCCTTGGAAGTTCGGGCGAAGGGGATGCCTTTATGAGCTCCGAGTTTCGTCAGACATTGGGGCATGGTATGCCTGATACCTATGCTGGTGCGTTCCTGTTCGTTGTCAAGTACAGTATATCGACGCCGCCCTCAGACGTTGCTCTTGGTTCCGATGTGTCTATTCGTCACTTGAACACGCAAGGTGGCTACTTGCATTCACATCCCCACAACTACCCCGGTGGAAGCGAACGTACGTGACTCTCCGTCGCTGGTCACAATCCAGGCTAACTTCTTATTCAGAACAACAGATCACCCTTTACCCGCACCGAGATGATAATAATCTATGGCGTATTCTCAATGCCACCACTGACGGCTATCCCCAGTACGACTACGAAACGCAACCCATCGAATTTATCAAAGATGGATCGCGCATCAAGCTGCGGCACATCCCTACCGACAAGGCCCTCCATTCCCACGATATCCGCCCACCCGTTTCCGATGTCGACTTCCAGAATGAGGTGACGGGGTACGGTATGGCTGGGTTTCCGGGCGATATCAATGACGACTGGGTGGTCGTTATTGATAAAGGTGACAAGAGGGACAAGGAGTCAGGCAAGCGCCTGAGGACGTTGCGAACACACTTCCGGTTGAGACACTTGAATACGGGGTGTTATCTGTTTTCCCATAGAGTGAAGCTGCCAGAATGGGGATTCGAGCAACAGGAAGTGACTTGCAACAAGAACGCGGTCAAGGCAAACTCATTGTGGTATATCGAGACTGCTGCCAAGCATCCACAGTGTACGTGATTTGCGTTCGCCCCAAGTTTGTGGGGTGCTCACTATGGTGACGGCGTCCAGTACCCGACGATGCGGAGAGGGTTAACTACAGGATTCCAGGATTTTTAGCCAAGTTTTGGGAACTGCAGCAGGTGATGTGGGCGACGAACGCCGGCCTGACGGACAGACACCCATATGACTCTCGTCCGCTGACTTGGCCTCGCCTTCGCCGTGGTATCGTAAGTTACCTTGACACTTCGAACGATCTACCCTTGATAGCTCACTTAACCTCAGAACTTTTGGGGGAAGGATCATCGTCAGATCTACTTGATAGGCAACCCGTTCGTTTGGTGGTTGAGCACTACCTCGGTCATTGCCTACGTCCTCGTTCGCGGATTCCTCATCCTACGTGCGAAGCGAGGGTACAAGGATTTTGAAAACAGTAAGTACTTTGTTTGGTCTCGTGTTCAACCATCGTTGACGTGGAATATCCAGCCAAAGTGTGCAAGTACGATTCACTGTGTGGTCTCCTCTTTACCGGGTACTTTTTGCATTACTTCCCGTTCTTCCTCATGAGCCGTCAACTGTTCCTACATCACTACTTCCCTGCACTCTACTTTGCGATTCTCTTGTCTTGCGCCGTATTCGACTTTGCGACGTCGACGCTGAAGCCCAAGATTCGACTCCAAATGGCGGCCGTACTCGCGGTTGTGGTAATTTGGAGCTTCTCCAAGTTTAGCCCCCTGGCGTATGGTAACCCGTGGACAAAGACCCAATGTCAGAGTGCGCAGTGGGTGAAGACGTGGGACTTTGCCTGGTGGGTTTGCTCGTCCTTTTTTTCTTGGTGACGCTGATCGTCGTGAAAAATGCCACATTGCAAAGTAACGATTTTTTGGACGATGTGAGTCTTGCTTGTTTGAATGCGTTGGACGAAATGTTGACGTGGATTCTCCGCGGGTTGTACAGTATTCGCAGTACAATGAGACTCCAGCGCCAACGCAGAACAAGACGGTCCCTCTACAGGCCACGGTCGGCGGCGAGCCCGGTGGACGCGCCGCGATCGTCGTTGACGACGTCCATCAACCCGTGGTACCTGAGCTGAACACGATCATGCCATCGGGGATCGTCGCCGAACCTGGCAAGGACGTGTTTGCAAAAGACGACCTAGAGGCCAAGAAGAGCATGACACGATATGATTCGGATCAGAGGGATGTCGTGTCGTTTTCCGGGGATGGGGATGGGGATGGGGATGGGGAGCGGGTGATTAGTGTGGTTAGTGTGGAGGGGGTGAGCGGTACGGCTGTTGAGGATGAAACGGGGGCAGGGACGGCAGGTGCTCGTGAACCTTTGGAGGCGGTCGAGACATGGTCGGTATCCGTGCCTGCGGTGGATGAACAGCTTGCGGTCCCGGCGAGGGGAAAGCCAGAGGGACCGTTGGACCACGAGGAAGCGCTAGCGGACCAGGTTGCACATGAGTTGTACCCCGAGGCGAGGGACATGCTCGCGGAGGGGCTTGCGCGCGACGAGTGATATCGCATTGTCATTCAAGTATTATACATCAGACAGTTTTGCCTAGATCATCTCCTTGGGAACATCGCAGATTGGGTGCCACTTGTGAATCATGTCGACACCCCCTTAAAGATGGGTCCAGCATTTCCTTGCCTTGTTCTTTCTTTCTTTCCTTCCCACCTGCAGTGTTCACTGTTTTCGTGACCCACTCACCTCCCTTGGAGCAATGAAGAAAATAGTGACGCGACAAGGGCTTGTGTGGAGGAACACTACAGATAGGCATGCATGGGTATATACATGAGGTTGGTTAGTGCCGCCAAGGACTGTAAGTAAGTATGATGTAGCTCCTCCGCCCATTCCAGGCAGTGTGGTATATCATGATCGATCTGCAAAAGTCCTCTCGACTGCCTCCCGAACCTTGGCTCCATCCGCAGCCCAAGACGGCCGCGCCAACTTGTACGCATCGCCGACCCGTGCATATGAATTATCACCCAAGCGCGAGACCGGCTTGAATTTGGTGATGTCGACCGTCTCGCGTTCGGTCAACATGTCCTTGCGGACGTGAATATATGTCACGTGTGCGAGGATGAGGGTAGTGGTGCATGCGCCCGACGTGGGGTCGACGATGGGGGTAGTCTGGTAGAGTTGGCATTCCATGCTGAACGCGCTTTCTTTGACGCGAGGCGCTCTGACGTGGATCTAAAACGGGCCACGAAAATGATATATGATGTGATGTAGCGGTAGCGGGGCAGATGGGCGTGATGAATGATTAATATGTACGATGCAATTGTGCATACGCACGCTGGGCAGCCTTGTAAGTCCGCTCAGGGACCACTCGCTCACGTCCGGGGGTGCATCGATCGATGTGGCGTTGGCGAGCTCGATAAAGGGTTCGCTGATGATGTTGACGACGAAGCCACCGGTGCTGTTCTTGACGTTGTTGATCGTGTCTTTGAGTTTGTCTGGTGCTGCGTTGAGGCAGGAGAAGGCGACGACGGGGGGCCAGTTGCTTATCTTGACGATATCATGGTGACATTGAA
Organism: Boletus sp. MG95; assembly: GCA_003313155.1. Classification (NCBI taxonomy): domain Eukaryota; kingdom Fungi; phylum Basidiomycota; class Agaricomycetes; order Boletales; family Boletaceae; genus Boletus; species Boletus sp. MG95. Next base: position 15,464 of record QGOH01008345.1, read on the forward strand.
CACATGGGTGGAGGCGCAACGAAAGATCGTATGTTCATGTAATGAGATCATCGGGTCATCGGACTCGTGTACGCAGATGTACATGGAGTGTCTGTGACTTACCATTCCGAACCAGCTGCGACAAATCAAAATCAGGATCAGGATGCGCATCGGAACCGAAGGCCGTTGCCGCACCTGAATGGGGCCAAGTTTTCGACGCTGTTTTCGGAGATGGTAGAGACGAGGGCGATAGGCCGAGGAACAACGCCACTGATCATGAGGGCGTACAGTTTGCTATTGGAAACGACGATTGCCAATCATGCACGTTCCGCGGATCAGCACCAGCAAGCAATGTTTTTTTCACCCGTTTCATCGCGGTGACTCATTTAAACGTTTTTAGGGAAAGGGTGATGAGATTTCTCTTACTTTGGATCCTCTTCCGCGGTGACGACGGTTTTCCATCCTTGTTTCTCCCCCTCCATCCATTCCCGACCGTCGGGCGTGCTGTTGATCTTCTGGCACCACGACCAGGTTGGGTTGGGTGGCTGGCTGTACTTGCTACCGAGGTCACGGTCAAAGGGAGGCAAGGTCATCTTTTTGATGTTGTCCTGCGGTGCCGGCGACGGATGGCCTGGAGACGATCGATGAATCCATGAATTAACGGGAATTAAAACCGAGCACGTCACTGGTGGCGTTCTCACAACTGCACTTGGCAGGGTGAAACTTGGAGTTTAAATGACTTACCTGGGTTGGCAGAGACGCGCTGGGACAGTGTCCGGACAGCGAGTCGGACGGTGCTTGAGAGACCGCCGCGTCCTCCCAGTCCACCGCCTGCGTACCAAATGCGACCGGCGACGCTAACCATGGTCAGGATCGAAGGTCGACTACAAACTGGTTTTGCGCTTTTATAGCCGATCCAAGCGCGAGACTCACGCCTTGTCATCTCGGATTGACATGTCTACTCTCATCGGCTACATGGTATGGGAAGGATGGTATATAACGTTCTGACTATTAACTCTATCGTTCGAGACCCGGGGATCTGGACGCGAGTCGTGCCTAGAGCCGCTGTATAGCTTTCTCCACTATGCTTTCCTCAGTAGCCCAGACAGGGCGGGGTAACCTGAATGCGTCGCCGACTCGAGCGTAGGATATGTCTCCCAAGCGCGCCATGGGTTTGAATTTGGTGATGTCGATCGTCCCACGTTCGGTCAACATATCATTGCGAACGTGAATATACTTGACGTGCGCCAGTACGAGGGTGCTCGTGCATTCTCCGGTTGTGGGGTGGACGATATCGATCGCCTGGAACAGTTCGCATTCCATGCTGAATGCGCTCTCCTTGACCCTGGATGCCTTGACGTGCACCTGTGATACATGATCAGCCAAGAGTTGTAAACGACAGACACGAACACTACGGTACACTGGGTGCTTTGGTCAATCCGCTGATGGTCCACTCGTCAAAGCCCGGTGGGGCGTCTATCGACGTGACGTTCGCATTCTGTATGAACGGCTCGCTGATGATGTTCACTGTGAAACCGCCTTTGCTGTTCTTGACATTGTTTGTCGTGTCCTTGATCCGAGCGGGTCCGTTCGAACAGGAAAAGGACACGAGGGGCGGCCAGTGGGTCACCTGGACACCCAGTGTCAGTAGGTGTACCCGGGGTCATACCATGTGTCTGGTAAGATAGTGACACACCATGTTGAACCAGCTGCATGATTGGCGAGCAAGATGATATCAATATGCCGTACGAGATCGAGAGGCGATGACTACTATACACCTAAAGGGTGCCAGGTTCTCAACGCCATCCTCAGATATGGTGGAGACAAAGGCAATGGGCCTAGGTATGATGCCACTTATCATCAGCGCGTATAGCTTACTGTGGTACAATATTTACTGTAAGTCGCGATGATCAAATGAGACAAAGGTGGGTGCCTTACAGACGATCGGCCTCCGCTGTGTTGATGGTCTTCCATCCTTGTTCCTCGCCTTCCAACCATGCCCGGCCTGCGGGAGTGCTGTCCACCTGTTGGCAATAAGACCACGTCGGGTTGGGTGGTTCGGTGAACTTGGACTGATTGTTGTGGTCGAAAGGTGGCAGCGACATCTTGGATCGTCACGATCGACCTCGACAGTTGTTTATCAACGGAGTGATCGCTGATTGAATATTGGAACTCAACGCTGTGGGTCCCACACACACCGAGCTTGCCCGGTGATATATGATATCCAATTAAACCTCGCGCCCACCGAGACGTGGGACGGGTTGCCGTCGAGCAAGAATGGCGGTCCTTCTCAGTTTACTTGAAACACGTCCCTTTTCTCTGTGCATCGCAAGGGTGACCGTGTTATTGCGTAACGGATGCATTGGTGATGACGACAGAACAGCTTTATGCCCCCCATGGACGCTCAGGAAGCTAGGCTCCCGTTCTTGCCTAGCAGGAATTCCTAGGGTGAGTGAGTCTGAACTCTTGTCTGTCCTCAGTGGATGGTCATGCTACGCCATCAAAGAATGCTGTGAACATTTGAGCGCGCTACTTAAGAGGTCAGCCAGCGAAATGAAGTCGCTACGCACTCCTCTTTCCTTACTTCTCTGTGTCCTCTGATAACGTGCGACAATGGGTGAAGTCGTAGTGGACAATTCATCCGCATGGTTTCCTATGATAGGAGCTATTCAGCTCGCCAACTGGTGTGACGGTATTTCTCTCTCCATGATCCCCTGAATGTCCCGTATATTCCTCTCATCGCGTCGGCTTCCAGCGGCTGCTGTTGCGTTGGTTTGCTACGACTTTGGTGTGTTTCTTCCTTGGACGCATTCGCATTTACTGATCACGCGCGTCCCCGAAACAGTTCTCATGTTTCCGAGAGAGGTGAGCCTCACGACACCAGTACATGAACTTACCTAGTACTCAGACCAGCATAGGTCGAATACATCTGGGTATGCATTCGAGCGATACCGCGTTCATGCCTTTGCGCTAAGAATGGGGCGTTTTCCTTTTGTCCAGCAAAAACAATGGTCGTTCATGTCAACATTTTACGTTATTGTGGGTACATCATTCTAACTCCCGTCCATGCGGTGTCCTCAATGACGCCTTGACCCCATGACAGGTCCGTTATCTGGGGATAGCTGTGGCACTGTAAGCGGTCCCCTGTATCTATACCCTGTGGTCAGCTCACGAGGGGGATTCAGGGCTTTTTGGGCATGTAAGTGTATTATGTATCAAGCAAGATATGCACGCGTGACCGGCAGCGCGCAGTCAATGCCAACATCTCGATGTCCCCATCAGTAAGTCTGACATCCTCTCATGATGAATATGCGACTGATTTTCTGCTGTAGGGGTATGTTAACATTTGTGATCATGGGATCATGACTGAAGGAGTGGCATGCTTCTCAATCACAGATGTGGGAACAATCTTTAGCTGGAACTGGCCCCTTCTTCTGCTGACGTATTTGTGTAGGTGTTGCGGTTGACAGGTTTGTTAACTTTGGTGTGTTCGTAGTCATGGTCGTAGGGGATGGTCAGTTACTACGACCAAGATGTAGCCAAATTCTAACACCATATATGCCAGTCATCATGGCCATGCGCATATATGCAATGTACCTGGGTTCGAAGACCATTCTGGGTATCTTGGTCGGGATGACATTAGCAAGAATCGCTGTTGGGCTCGCGGTTGCATTCGTCATCTTTGGTCCACGAAGCGGGATTTCTGGTACGCTTTTCCCCTTCTTTCCACTGCCGTTCAGGTGTGCTGTACTGGGTGGTTGTACTGACGTCGATCGACACGAAACAAGCGACCGAATGGATCCTTTCTGGAATTTATGTCTGCGGTGGGATCGTGAACACGACCAGTTCCCTTCTATTCGCATGGAACATCCTCTCCATCGTCGTCAACTCTCTCTTATTCATGCTCGCTGTGGGACGTTTTTTCACGCATGCCTTAGAGATGCGACGGACGTTGAACAGGTGGAAGGTGGGCGACTTGATGGGCGCGCTCGCCAGAGACAGCATCATCTATTTCTTTTTGTATGTTCTGTTTCCATCTTGATTCGTTCGATGGTGTGTGTGGGCGTGGGCGTGGGCTGATGAGGGTTCGGCTTAGGAACTTGATCGCGAAGATCTTGTTCATGATCGGTATTTGGGGTGTTCCGAACAACGTACGTCGTCGCCTCTCCCCATTCTATTCCATCTGATCCCGTGTCATGAACCCAGACGACCTTCTTCGCCATCATCTCCGCATACACACAAAACGAAACCTCGGTGCTCATTCCACGTTTGGTGATCAGTTTCCGGGAGAACTATGACCGGGACCGTCGACCGAGCCAACACGGTGGCCCGAGTGCGATGCTCAAGACGTTCTGGAGTGAAAGGATGGTGTTCAGGAGACGGTCGGTGACGGATGATTTCGAGATGCGGACGATGGATCAGGCGCAGGTCGCTTCGGTGCTACCGCCGCATGTGGAGGAGTCTGGTTGAAGGGGCGGCGTTTTCGGTGGTGGTATGTACTACTATCCCGTGCAAAATAATAGTTCGTGACCAGTCAGTCAGTAACATAGATGTCACATATAGTCACACTTGGTCACATGTCCGAAAATCAGACTCGATTGCACAAAGTGTAGCTAGGAATTGAAGCAGCCAAAAGTCCGAGTAAGTTGGAGGCGGAGCAACATGCACGACACGTTCGTAGCAGAACTAGCAAACTTCAAGACTCAACTTGAACTCAGTTTCGGCAGGTGACACAGGAGTGACGATCCAGCTAATTACCAGCTTCAAACCAACTATCTCGTCTAGTTCTGCTTCAATTTCACTCGTTGCAACTCGCAGAACTCTGGAATGGAATGTATCATAGGTGCTCTGTCCCTGTGTGGACACCGGAAAAAGTATGCGAAACTGTGTATTTTGCGAAACTGACGAATCAAAGCTACTGCAGGGTTGCAGTTTATCTGCATGAAGGCACGCAGTGACTCACACTTTGTCATCTTGGATCGGCATGATTGACATCTACTGATATCCTGTACGGTGACGAGAACAGTCTTGCGCCTCAATGAACATCCAAAGAGCCAGGCACCAACCTTGCCCGGCTCCACCCCTGCAGTGAGTCAGTCAGGATTCGTGTCGGCCCTGGGTGGCTGGTCACCATGTTCCAAGTGGTGATGCGCCACCAAAGGATGTCGTGAGCGTCCGAGCCTACTAAAGAGAAGGTTAGTCAACTCAATGAAGTCGCTACGCGCTCCTCTTTGCTTCTCTCCTTGCCATTCTGCGCCCTCTGACGACGTACGACGATGGGCGAGGTCGTACCAGACAATTCACCCGTGTGGTTTCCCACCATAGAGGCCATTCAGCTCGCGAACTGGTGTGATGGTATTTCTCTCCGTGATCCGCTGCATGTCCCGTGTATCATTTTCATTTGCTCGACTTCTAG
>QGOH01008350.1:0-10130 GCA_003313155.1 Boletus sp. MG95
TTAGATACGTACGCTTCCACGATCTCCGAATGACCAGCAATGGATGCGATAAGCGTGACTTTCTGTGATACGGCACCAATTGAACCGGTGGTGCCGTCCGCATTAATTACTTCTATGGGCTTGGCTATTTGATAGGTCTTGATACCATGCCGCAATACATAGTCTTGGTCGATGAATGAATGAGATGCTCCAGAGTCGAGGAGGGCTTTGAGTGTGTTGTGACACCAACGGCCATTCTCTTGATGACGTAACTTTACCTCAAGCGACATTTGGCCACCGAATGATAAAGTGGAGCTAGAAATGGTTAAGGTTTTTGGATTTTCGAGGGATTTATAAATAGGAGAGTTTTTTACTTGCCGAACAAGGGAATTAAGCACACTATCTTTTATTTCCGGTGCCACGCTTCGTTCAGAAGACGCCCTTTCGGAACTGGTTTCTTTTATTTTACATAATACATGAGAAAGAGAAACAACAGGGAAATCGGAGTCGGTACAATCTACTAGCTTTTCGGTATCACGTACAGTGTCCTTGGTACTAGTATGAATGTGGGAAACAAAACTATAGTCTATAGTAGGTCCATGTCCATCGGCACCCTCATTACCGACAGACTTTATCCATTTAAAGAACCCGAGGCCTTAGCGCGTGCCTCGGCCTCAAATTTGTCCTTGTAATACGCTTCGGCCTCCTCTGTCATCCATGTGGCCCGCTGTTGGACAGGGGCGGATTGAGCAGGAGGGACCGGCAGCGGTCTTTGCGCATAGTGCGCGTTGACGGCCACATTCGTCTCCGGGTGTACGTAGCCAGTTTGGTACACGGGAGTGTCGTCCCAGGTGAACAGCGTTCGTTGTTGCGGTGGGTACTGCCGCGGTTTCCTCGGCTTGGGACAAAACCGGGAAATGTGCCCCACCTCGTTGCAGTTGTAGCAAGTGCGCGTGTCGGGGGGGCGAGTGAGTTGCGCGTCTAGTTGCATAGGGGCACCACGACCGGGCTGGACACCGGTGGGTGTGAAACGTTGCGGCGGGGGGCCGCGCGGAGGCTGGTACGACTGATATTGCCCCGAGGGGCGCTGAAAGGAGGGGCGTGATGGGCCAGACCGCTCGACCGCTACCTGCTCGAAGCTTCGGCCCATGTTCCGATAGGCCTCCACCAAGCGGGAGTGGGAGTCGGATTCCTGCCCTGATAGCTTTACCCAATTATAGATCCTGAAATCAATTGCTTTTTTCAGGATTTCATTTGCGAAGGAGAAGTCGATCTGCGCTTCGTCTTTGAGGATCGCAAATTCCTGCAAAAACAAGTCCACGGGTTTGCCGTTCTGCCGCAGGGCCAGGAGTTTCCGCAGGCTTTCATGCGGGAGGACGTCTATTTGAAAGTAGTCCTTAATTACGGCCTGCAGTCTTCCCCACGGTGGCCATGCGTCCTTTCCGACTTTGACTTCATTACCGTCGGAGTTGACAATGGTGTCGTCTTCTTCTCGCAAGTACTTCTCCAAATAAATTTGGGCAAAACCATCCGCCTTCTTTTCGAATCTAGACAAGACTGCGATACAGCGCAGCTTGTCACTTTTCCATTCTTGGGCCTCGACCCATAAGCGTAATTTGATAAACCAGAGGCGGAAGGTGGTTCGTTCACCATCCCATTTGTCGGGGTCTGCTACCCGCTTTGTGACGCTATTCTTTTCTGTCTCAAGGGACAGGTCCTTCATGCGGCGCAACAACTCATCAATATCGTATCTTGTTCCCATGGTGATCTTCGCCTCGTATGCTTACTGCGCGGACTATTCCAACCACGCTCTGGGCACACGGTATACGTTCCTTCGGAGGTAGTATCTCTTGTTTCGTAGGTAATATCTGACTCTTCTTCGGCACCGTTCGTCGGCCGTATCGTAAAACGTAATCGTAGATAGAAATAGCACAGGTCCACACCGGGAAGAGGACCCTATCGCTGTGCGTGACGTCACAGGTAATCACGCGAACCTGGGTGCACTAGCGTAGCACCAACGTACGGACGGTTAGACAGTCAACCGACAACCGGGGCTAGTGCTCTATGCCCGATAGCAACTTTATCCTTATTTAAGACGGCGGACGACCGTATAAAACTAGCGTGGGCTCGGTGCTATTCCGACCGTGTTTTTACACTCGGCAGTGTGGAGGGTGGGAACCGCTTAGCCCTACGGTCCAGGCAGAGTAATGGGCAGTCTAATCCAAGTGTTGCAACTCGAGACAATTAAGTCTGCGGCTACGATTGTTCACTGGCTGGACCACACACTTGCAGCGCACTCTAACGCTGGCTAACACAAATGAAGTGGGAGCGAGTCTTAAACCTTAATCCCCGCTGATAAGCCGTAAGGACAAGTGGATTAGACTGGGGACTTAAGCCCCAGTGTGTCTACCTTATATATGTACAGAATGTGCGCACAGACCAAGCAGTGCGCGAGAGTAATTACTAGATAAGGAGAGATGAAAGAAGTGACCCGTGAGAGAGAAACGGAGATTAAAACAATGAGGCTCAGGGTCGACGGAAATGGATAACGTGAGGCATGACATCATAGGGCTAGACCCTAATCATGTGACTGCTCCCACGGTCACGTGCACAAGTCACGTGACCAGTCAAAGAAGAGATGACAAGACAGAGAAAATAGATGGTACCGTAAAAAGTTTGAAAATATTGTACATATCATAACAGAATGTGTCTCAGGGTTGACGGAAATGAATAACATGAGGCATGACGTCACAGAGTCTAGACTCTGGTCAGGTGACAATACCCACAGTCATGTGCACTGGTCACGTGACTATCAAAAGGAAAGGGAAGTGAAGCAAAGGCGTAAAGAGTATGGTAAAAGTTTGAAAATATTGTACATATCATAATACTACTCCCTCTTTAGGACTCGTATTCCAGATGAGTTGCAGATCTAGAGCTAGTCTCGGTATAGTTTACGTATGGTGCGAATAGGGAAGAGAATTCTCCCATAGAGAGTCCACGGAGTTGACGGGGGGCTGATGGATTAGCAGCATGGAATTTTGCGATAGCATCCAGCACATTGACAAGGTTTTCACGCAGTTCCCACGTGTGATTGGTTTCATCATAACCCTTCCAATGAACTAAATATTGAATCTTTCCCTTAGATAGGCATGAGGCGGCAATGTATTCGACCTCGTATTGCTCGTAACCCTCTTCGTCAACCTCGATAGCGTCTGGGTGGAAAACCTGCTGCCCCAGGAGGATTTCACGGTAGGGCTTAATGCATGAAATGTTAATGGTAGGGTGGATTCGGACCACATTTGGTAACTTTAGTTCAACAGCATTTGGCAGAACCCGAAGAATGCAGTATGGCCCAATCCATTTTTGTGTGAGCTTCTTCACCATATAAGGAAGCTTCAATTTGTCCATGGAAAGCCAGACCTGCTGGCCAATAACATACTCCGGCGCATCAGACTGAGATGATTCAGCCAAGCGTTTCATCCTCTCTTGGGTGGCGTTCAATGCTTCTTCTACTTCCTTGTGGGATTTTCCCAGATCCCGTGCGAATCCAGACAACTCCTTGGCATGGCCTTCAAAACCCAACTGGGGGTAGTAATTGTGCATGATAGTAAAAGGCACGATGCCCATGGCGGTGGATAGGGAGTTGTTGTGCTGGAATTGCACCATCTTCAACCAATCAGACCAGTCTCCTTGCTGTTTAGCAACATAGGTATGGAGGTATTGCTTGAGATCATGGTTAATGCGTTCTGTCTGGCCATCAGTTTGGGAGTGATAGGCAGTCGACACCTTCTGGGAAATTCCTAACAGCTTGCAAAGCTGCGTGGTAAACTCTGAGATGAACTGCAGTCCGTGGTCCGAAACGACCGAAGATGGGAGCCCGTGTACACACCAAACATTATCTCTAAATAAAGAAGTGAGATCTAATGAAGAAACGGTATCGTAAGTGGGAATAAATACTACTTCTTTTGAGAATCAGTCCACCACGACACAGATAGCTGTAAAATTATTAGAGACAGGTAGACCCGTAATGAAATCTATGCTAATATCTTCCCATGGGTGCTGTGGCGTGGGAAGTGGAAGAAGTTTTCCTGCCGGTGGCTTTGACTTTCCCTTTGTGAGGGCACACATCTGGCAGCGATCTACATAATCTTTAATGTCCTTTGTGACACCAGGCCACGAGAAATGGCGTGTAAGTAAATGAGTGGTTCTAGCATGACTGGAGTGGCCAGCTAGCAGGGAGTCATGACAGATATTAAGTAACTTGAGTTGTAAGGTAGAAGGAATGAAAACTTTGTTTTTGTTATTTTTGAAAATATTGTTCGTATCATCAAACACAAAATCATTTATAATGTTTACTCCCTCTTTAAGGGATGCTTTACATAATTTATCGTAAAAGGAAGAAGAAAGAGAAACATTATTAATGAAAATGTCCTTTGGAAGAACCGTAATATCCTGGTTATGCCCAGGAGCTGCATCACCATGGTCAGGCCAGCGAGAGAGCGCATTAGCGTGACCGTTACTCAAGCCAGGCTTGTAGACCATAACATAATTGAACTCCTGGAGAAGCGTGTGCCAGCATGCCTGCTGACCAGATAGGGTTTGTGGCTTCTTCCAATATTCTAGGTTCTTGTGATCGGTCCAGATCTCAAATCTTTCCTGACCGACTAAATAATGGCGCCATTCATCCAAGGCATAGATAACTGCAAGCAGTTCCTTGTCATAAATAGGATAGTTGCACTCAGCGCTGTTGAAGAAGTGGGAAATGAAGGTGCAGGGGCGCCAGAGGTTATTGTCGCAGTGCACAGAGAGCACAGCTCCTGTGGCTATGTCTCAAGTGTCCGTTTCCACATGCATCTCCTTGCTCTGATCTGGGTATGCAAGGAGGGGGGCGGACTTGAACTTGGACTTCAGCATGTCAAACGCTGCTTGCTGCTTTGATTCCCACATGAAGGGGGTGTCCTTCTTTGTGAGATCGTTGAGGGGATGAGCAATCTCTGCGAATCCTTCGATGAATCTCCTATAATAATTACAGAGTCCAAGGAAGCCCTGGAGCTGCTTCAAGCAAGTGGGAACGACTTTTTCTTGGGAAAAGAAGCACTTTTCTGGTTTCACATACAGGTCATTCTCGTGCAAGCGCTGAAGAACTTCCTGCACGATCTCCTCATGCTCTTCCCTAGTCTTTCCCTTGTGTTACAACTACCCCTTTTTCCCCTATCCCATCTCCACCAGCGCCCGCCCTCACCCCTATGTCAACACTCCTCACTATTTCCCCATTCAATTCCTCTTTCAGAGACACCCTGTGTTGGAACTTGCTTCCAGAGCTTGGGGCCTTTTTGGAGAACTCTGACAGCTTTGCCCCATACAGACTCTTTTCATTTCATCTCAGCCGCTGTAGTACAGCCTAACTTATTGAGACCGATCACTAATCGGCACCTATGATCTCGCTACCTTTACGGACTCTTTACTCAGATGCTTTACCTTCTACGGATGTCTCTTAAAGACTCTGTGTTTCCTATTCCGTCCACATAGCCCTCTAGCGCCAAAGGTATAAATACCTGTAGATCAAGCCTGTAACAGTAACTTTCATCTACGCCTATCAACATATCTTCTTGTTCGCTTGTCTCGATCGTTGCCCTGAGATCGTGACACTCTATCACCTCTGCTTCTTGATTTCATCTCAAACGCTCAGACTCGTCATCCGAGGTCCTCGCTTGCTCATGCCTAAGTGGTATAGAGCCCACCTCTTGTCACTGGAGCCGTTGCCCTCTAGGTTCACTCAGAAGAGTGTTAGAGAGGAAGACTACCTAGTCCATATTGAAGTACTCGCCTCTGGAGTACTGGTTGAGTTGCTGGATAGGAGTAGGAGCGACCGCCATATCACTACTGCCCTTGCTCGTGCTAAGTGGTATCAAGCCCACCGTGTCACTGGAGCCCGTCCCGGGAATGCCACCCATGTATAGTTGATCCCATGAAGTCACTTGCAACGTGACAAGGGATATAGGAGTTACGCCCACGTAACAGACAAGAGGTGGGCTTGATACCACTTAGTCATGAGCGAGCGAGGATCTTGGGTGACAAGTCCAAGTGTCTGAGATGAAATCAAAGAAGCAGCGAGAAGTAGAGTGTCAAGATCTCAGGGAATGATCAAGACAAGCAAACAAGAAGTTACGTTGATGGGCATAGATCAAAGTTACTGTTACAGGCTTTGATCTATGGGTATTTATACTCTTGGCATTAGAAGGCTATGTGGACTAGAGGGGAAATGCAGAGTCTTTAGAAGACATTCATAGGAGTAAAATGTCCGAGTAAAGAGTATGAGATAAATGGTACAGGATCATAAGTACTGATCAGTGATCAGTCACAATAAGTTAGACTGGGATAAAGGAGCTGAAATGAAATGAGACCAGAATGAAAAGAGTCCGAGCGAGGTGAGATCTTTGGTAATCTCCAGAAAGGTTCTGAGTTCTGGGAAGGAGTCCCAACACAGTGTCTCTCCGAAGGAGGAGTCGAATGGAGGGAGAGTGAGGGTGGCAGACACTGGAGAAAGGGGCGATGACATATATGGGGAAAAAGGGGGAGTTGTAACAATCCCTGAGAATAACCACCTGACGCTCTCCTTTGCAAAATTCAATGCACAGTTTTTGCACTTGAATGAAGTCAGTTATACCATCCCTGACAAGATTCAAACAATGATTGTCATGTTGAAGCTACCAAGGTATGTGGATGTTATGTCCCAACTTTTCAACCAAGGTACTGTTATGAAACGGCTCTTGTTTCCCCCTATTTTAGCCCCTGTCATTCAACCTTTACAATTGACTCGTAGTTTCCCTGATCACGTGACTCTTTCCCATCACGTGATCCCTTCCATGGTCTGTCACGTGACCTCTAGCACATGATCTTCCTTATTTAGATTCCCTCTTCTATCTCCATGGATCTCGTTTGATCGGGCCTGTTTGCTGATCTTGCTCTCACCCGATCCAATCTCTTTCCCACCAGTGGCAGCCCCATTCCCAGATCTCCAATTCCCCCTCTGCCACAACCCTTATATATTTAGATTACACTTCCTTTCCATTTGATCTGATCACCCACAGGAATCCTCATGTAACTCCTATCTGTAGTCTATTCCTGTAATTGCCTGTCGTTTACCACATGTTTCATAATATATAAAGGCAGACGGTTTCAAGCTGGGGAGCCAGCTCGAATCACTTGTCTTCTTCCCTGCTATTCATGTGAGGGCGCCCACATCCCGCCTATTCCATTGAGGCACCGTCAATACTGCAAGTCCCTCGCTCCCTCTACTCTTATCCATCGTTCGTCGCTAGTCAGGAGAAGACCGCCCGTCGTCATATGGGTATGAACCAGTCGTTGTAGTTGTAAAGGATCGGTCTGGCCCGCCGCTGAGTGGCCTCTTCCCTCTCCTCTTTGTATTCTCACCATCGTCTCCCTTTTGAGATTCTCAGTGTTCCTCCCATCGCCCTTCGCTCCCTGCTTAGGTTCTGATTCGTAACAGGTACCATTGCCGCCGTTCTGGCTCTTTCCGCAGGCAGCACTGCTCCTGCATCTGCAACTCCCGTTAGCAAGGCCCTACTCCTCAAGGATGTGGAAGAGATCATTACCGCTGCCTGGCAGCAACACGTCACGTGTCACAGGCCCACAGCCACACCCGCTGCAAACAAGATTTCCACAGTGAAGTGGAAAGGGGGAGACCCCTCGTTTCAGCAACAATAGCAAGGTGGTAACAGCAACAGCGACAATGCGAAGAAGGATGGTAAGCGATGCCATCAAGGCAGACACTTCAAAGAGGGGCAAGAAAAGCAAAACAAGCACAAGCAGGCACATACCACTAGTACAGACGCATCGTCTGCCCCTGCTGCCTCATTCACCTTTGCTGCGCCAGTGGTCATTGACCCAGTGCACCCTCCTACTTACTCATCAATGATTGATCCCTGGCTCTTGTCTCACACACCAGGTGCCGCCATTTATGGCAAACCAGCATTTCCTCATACCCGCAATGTGATATTGCTTGCACAATGCATCAGCGCCATCCCCACCATGGAGACAGTGCACAATCTGGATTCAGTGGCTAACCACCACATCGACTGGCAAGGAGGCATCCCCTCCTTGTCCCGCCATCTCCAAGACCACCTTGACAATTTGTTCTCCCAGACTGCTTCCATTATGGAAGCTGATAAGGAGGATGTTGTCTCATTGGGCGAGAATGATCAAGATGTATATCTTGATCAGTATTTTGACTTTGATGATGCTGGCGCTTGGTCAGTACCCTCCAGTTCATTCTCACACCTCTCAGATGCTGATGAGCAAGTATCTTTGCCACAGATTTTAAATATGTTTTTATACTCGTCTATAGTAGGTAGTGATAAATTTGAACTACCTTTACCCTTCGATTTGTGTGATGATTGCTTGTAAACATCCAGCAAAGGGAAAGAAAAAGCGCATGAACATTGCGCACCACCCGATATGTGGCTCCCTGATTCAGGGGCATCATCACATTTCACAAATAATATCAAGGACTTTGTTGAATATATGGAGTTCCCTGAGCCCAGATTCTTGCACACTGCAAATGGAAAGGCTTCTATTTATGGTGAAGGCACCGTTGTCATCGACTTCAAGGGCTTACATGTGCGTTTATCACCTGTAATCTATATGCCCACTTGTGGTGTAAAACTAATCTTGATGGGCACTTTGCTCTGAGATCGCTGCCTCAAAATAGAAGTTGGCCCAGGCCACTGGGCATCCCTCAAAAGATGTCATTAGAGCAGCGCGAAAGCACCTTAAGGACTTCCCAGATGTGAATATTCCTAAGAAGGAGAAGATCTGTACTGGCTGTCAGCTTGGCAAGCAACCCAATAGATCATTCCCTCACACTGAGCGCAGGGCAACCGCACTGTTTGAGCTGATATACTCAGATCTCAAATCTTTTGAAACGGAATCGTATCATAAATTTAAATATGCCATCGTCTTTTATGATGACTACACCTCGATGGCATGGGTTCAATGCATGTGATCGAAAGATCAAGCCTTTAAATTGACCAAACAATTCTTCTCATACATTTGTACACAATTTAATGCCAACATTAAAGGATTTCGTTCTGACGCCGGAGGCAAATTTATCTTCAAAGTGTTTGTTGAGTATTTCTGGGACAATGGTATACATATCCATCAGTCTGCACCTTACGCACATCAACAAACCGGTCACACTGAGTGATTAATTTGCACCCTAATGGACAAGGCACAGGCAATGTGTCTTCATGCTTGCCTACCTGATTCCTACTGGGAGCTCACGCTTAGCCATGCAACTCACATCTACAACTGGACACCAATGGTAAGGCTGCAATGGAAGACTCCCTATGAAATGCTTCAGGGGGAGAAACCTTCTGTTGATCATCTACACATTTTCGGATGTGGTGCCTATGTGTATATTCCTGATGAAACACGCAAAGGCAAGCTGCAGCCTAAATCACAGTTAATAATTTATTTAGGTGTTGTTGCAGAGAATGATGCTAACTACATCTTCATGCACCCTAACAGATCACTGCATAAATTGGCACATGCCATTTTTGATGAGCATCTCTTTCCAAGATGTTCAGGGGCTTGGCCACATAAGCCAGTAAGTCACGTTCCATGCAATCCCCATCAACATTCCAATGGTCATTCCGACCATTCCAACAATTCTGATGATTCCGAACCAGAACCGGAACCAGTACCCTGACCAGAACGACCATTCTGACTGGAACAGCTGGAACTGGAACAACCAGAACCAAAGAGGACTCCTTTACCCATAAGGGCATCTACACCTTCTCCAGCACCCAGGACTCCTCCCAGGGCTCCATGCCCATCTCCAGTCGCACCCCCTCTGTTGTGGCACTCTGAGCAAACATACCGAGCTCCAAACCGCCCCAGAAACATTTATGGTGATCAGCAACATCCAGTACAGCAGGTTAAGGACATCGAAAGAGAGTCCTTCTGGAAGAAACTAGTAGGAAAACCCGTGCCAAAGGCACCAGACACTCCTAACATCCCTGGTGGCCTACCTCCATTTCCAACTCCATCGGAACAAGATGTTGAGCGCCTCACCAGTGAAGGGGGAGACAATCTAGTCTCCTTCCTGTGCCAATGCGCAATTCCCTTCG
>QGOH01008354.1:891-10978 GCA_003313155.1 Boletus sp. MG95
GTGCGATGTTATCTACCACTAGTATGGTTGTTGTTGTGATAGATTAGATAACAGATGACTTGGCACATCAGATTAATAGGCCTGCTCTGTTCTCCAAATCTACAACGATTCCTTACCATGGCCGCACAGGGAGACACTCCCGATACTTCCATATATCTCTTCCAGTCTTTAGGGTTATCGAAGTCCAAGGCCGCTGAGGCAGCCAAGAACCCGAAGAGTGCCACGATTATGAGAAACCTCATCCTCTCGCACAACCTTACCTCTGAATCGGATCTTCTCGGGGAGAAACGAGCCGTGCTAATTGCAGCGCTCGCTGTCCAGCTTACTAAAGCGCCGAATGTCGACGATGCCAAGCAAGGCTATATCGTCAAAGCCATCCGTGAAGAGAAGCTCAAGTCGGTGGATCAAGTAAACGGTCCGTTGTTCTAGCTGTCATGTGCTTTCTCCAGCGATCAATGGCCATCATTACGATTAGTTGCCACTAAATTTCTCGAGTCTCACGCGCTGCCGGTGAACGAGGCCGAGTTCAACGAGACATGTGGCGTTGGTGAGCCTACAATCCGTGTCAGGGGCCTGTAGGTCGTTCAACGGTTATACGATTAGGGTTCAGTATTACGCCGGTTCAGCTAGATGCCTTCGTGAACGAATACATTCAGTCACACTCCGTGTCCGGATGGACCAGCCTCGGAGCCGTCATCGGTGGGGTGAAGAACATCACTTTTTTGCGATGGGCAAATCCGCTTGAAATAAAAAACGCCGTCGAACGCGTCTTTACGCAGGTTTTTGGCGCGAGGGAGGCTGCGAAGCCCAAAGTAAAGGTAGGCGACACCGATCGTATTTCGTGCCGTGTTATGGTCTCATGACTCTCTTCAGGAGTCAAAGAAGGAAACCGACGCGTCGACTACTGGGGAAACATCGGACAACACTACGCAAGTCTCTGACGCTGCACAGAGGGCCAAATCTAGGAAGGTAGTATTCGAAGAAGGTTTCCTTGGCGCGCTCCACAAACCAGGTCAAAACACGCAAATCAAACCTCAACTTCGCGATAAGCACTTGGCCGTTACCGATGGCAGGGTTCATACTCGGTTCCCCCCAGAACCGAATGGGTATTTGCACATAGGTCACTGCAAAGCTATCTTTGTGGACTTTGGTTATGCTGCACATCACGGCGGGAGAACATACCTTCGCTTCGACGACACCAACCCCGAGAAGGAGGAAGCAAGATATTTCACGAGTATCATCGAAGTCGTTCGATGGCTTGGCTTTGAACCATGGAAGATCACTTACTCGAGCGACTATTTCGACCAACTGTGTGAGCTCGCCATTGAGTTAATTAAACGAGACAAGGCGTACGTTTGTCATTGTTCCCGTGAGTAGCCAGTTTTCGGTTCTTAACTCATACTCAAGCACCGTGCTCAGAGGAGCAGATGAAGGCCGATAGGGGTGAAAAGGTTGCCGCTCCTCGTGCATGCATCCACAGGGATAGGCCGGTTGAAGAATCCCTTGCAGAGTTCCTGAAAATGAAGGGTGGTTTCTATCGTCCCAAAGAAGCGTTTTTGCGTATGAAGCAGGATCTGGCTGATCCCAATCCCAAAATGTGGGACCTGACGGCTTATCGGGTTCTGGATGCGTCACACCACCGTACGCACGACAAGTGGAAAATATATCCTACATATGATTTTACACACTGTCTCGTTGACAGCTTTGAAAACATATCGTGCGTCATCCATCTTCTGCGTTGTCGAGAGTGAGTTAAAACGGCGCATAGACATTCGCTGTGCACCACGGAATTCGTTACCTCCCGCCAGTCATACGAATGGCTTTGCGACGCACTCGAAGTGTACAAGCCAAGGCAGTCCGAATTTGGAAGGTTGAATGTGACAGGAACGATAAATTCGAAACGGAAGATCCTGCAGCTCGTCAACGAAGGATATGTTACCGGATGGGACGACCCAAGACTTCATACTGTCATCGCGCTTCGCCGTCGAGGGGTTCCCCCGGAAGCGATCCTGTCTTTTGTGAGCGTTCTTGGGGTCTCCACAGCGGAGTCAAACATCCAGATTGGCCGATTTGATCAGGCCATCAGGCAATTTCTGGAGGGAACAGCACCGCGACTGTTGATGGTGCTGCGTCCCCTCAAAGTCATTATCGAGAACCTACCTGAAGATTATGTCCTCATGGTAGAGAAACCATTACATCCCAAAGTTCCTGAGCTTGGAACCTCCACTATTCCATTCACACACACTATCTATATCGATGCCGATGATTTCAGGTTGGAAGACTCCAAGGACTACTTCCGGCTCGCTCCAGGCAAGACTGTCGGTCTTTTCCAAGCGCCGTATCCTATCACATGCACATCGCACAAGACAGATCCTTCCACTGGCCAGGTTACGGAGCTGGTCTGCAGACTGGAAGACAAGGGGAATGCGAAACCGAAGACATATATCCAGTGGGTCGCAGAACATGCACCGTCCGGAAGTCCTGTCCGTGTGGACGAAACACGGATTTTCTACCCCCTGTTCAAGAGCGACAATCCATTAGCTGCAGTGCCCGATTTCAAAGCAGATATCAACCCGCATAGCATGGACGTCGTGAAGGGTGCCATGGTTGAAGTTGGTTTTTGGCCATTGGCAAGAGCGTCCGTGAAGAATGCACTCGCAGAGGCCAGGGCTCGTGCTGAGAAGTCAAAAGCGGATGGGGCTCAGCAGGTCTTTGATCCCAAGACTCCCGTGGTCACTCCTGAACAGCTCGTTGGCAAGGAGTGCATTCGCTTCCAGGGCCTACGCGTCGCATACTTCTCCGTGGACTCGGATTCCCGCTTGTCTGCGCTTGATGACTCATCAAATCCGCTCGGCACGAATCAGGGCGATGTCTTGGTACTCAACAGGATAGTCAGTTTGAAGGAGGACGCGGGGAAAGGAGCGTGATGATGATTTCGGTCAAACTCATTCATAGGATCAAGTACTAGTGGGGATATCATCACATGATGCTAGGCAGCTACAAGCGCGTGTAGCCCGTAGATCTCTTTTCGTACCGTATAATAGACGCTCGAGACGTTGCCCTCGAGTTCAACTTTTCCTCGACCTGTCTTGCGAACTGCGACGGTTTCTTCGATGTCGTCCGCCGATTGGTCTCGCCTGGCTCCGGCGCCGCATATAAGAACACCTTCACCGATTAGTTCCGCTGGTATTCCGATGGATGCAAGTCTAGCCTTGAGAGCTGTTAGTTTGAGCTCTCCGATCATTGTCGAACGCGGGAGTGGTCGTGCTAGCCTCGAGCCAAGTACCCGATCACGAGGGACGTCGGTCCTGACATGCGCGTCAGCCGGGACTGAAACACCTGATGGCTCGAGAATCGGTATAGTGGAACTGAAATGGTTCACCACACGTCCAGTCACGTAACCGACCTCATTGTCCTCAAACTATCAGTGGCAACTGGTGAGCATGGATATCATCAGACCAATAAGCTATGTTACGTACCCGCGACATCTTGAGCGTGCTCAATAACTCATCGCTTAGCGAGATCGAGAAGCTGTTGGTCTGTTGCCCAATTTGTACGCTCTCACTCGTTTCGGGGGCATAGATGTCTTTAGTCATCGCGCGGATCTGCCCACAGCTTTCGATAAGTGCTCTCGCCGCGTCCATGGAAGCGTGCACCAAAATCTACAGAGATGGTATTTAATTCAATGCTTGCTACTGGCAACATTTTACGTACCATTTTGCGAGGATTCACCTGAGGTACTATAGTTTTGACGGCACGGCCATCATTGAGACCCTCCATATCAATGAAAAGGAGGCGGCAGGCTAGTTGAATCTCGATCTCGGACGCCACATACTTTGAAGGAGGTTCTTGCACCACCGCCTGTAGAATACGTCGGTCAAATCAGGTCACTACCTTGAAAATGGGAAGAATATGACCTTCACTTCGTCCTCCGCCTGTTTCCGTTTCGCCTCTTTGATTTCATCGGACTCTACCTCCTGCTCAAAGACCTTACCTCGACGTAACCACATTCCAACATCAACGGTTTCGCCATACTCGTCGACTTTCCGCTTCTTTTCGACATAAGGGAACATGCGGAATCGTTGTGCATGACCACCTGTGCTCTTGAAGAATGATGTGGCCTTGGAGACATTGCCCTTGAGATAGATATCGAAGGATAGCAATGTTTTTGTTAGTCCGTCGTCCATATCAAGTGCCCAGTCGGTATTGTCCTCGACCTTTTCCGCTTTCCGTCTATGTGTGGAAGTCGGCACCACGGAATCGCCGTCGGTCGTGTCCATCTGATCGTCGTTCAGCGCACGCTCGACTTCGTCCTCTTCGTCGGAGTCGGATTCCTCGTCGGATTCGTCTTCGTCCGCCTCGAGCATGCGTTGATTGCGGACGATGGCGGCCTGTTGTGCCGCTTCTTTTTCTTTGGCTGCGCGTTCTTTAGCAAGGAAAGATTCCAGCTCAGCACCCTGAAGAGGAACTTTTGAATTCATCTGGGAGAGCTTCAGCGTCCAACGTTCGACTGAGAGAGATAGAAGGTACCCTCAGGTGAAGAGATCCGTCCATCATGACGTTGCTCCCTATCTTGCCTTTGTCCCAGGTATCATCGCCTCTTTGAGAGCTATTCCATCTATCAAAAAGCATGCGAGCGAGCGTCCCTTCTTCTCCTCTGTTCGTGAGGAGTATAACATTGCCAGGAACCGCTGCAAAGTCAACAAACAACGACCTGGAAGGTCCGTGAGAGAGAGATGCCGGGACAGCGAGGATAAGCTTTGGTTCCTTTGATGAGTATTTTTGTACGAGTGCCTGTGGATTCAAGAAAAACTCGAGATATCTGAACGGAAAGTGAGTGCGAGACAGGGAGGAGAAATATGCCCGCACTTGAACCGTAGCGCGAACGCGCCCAAAGCTTCGTCGTCTGCTTCGTCGTCTGCTCGTCGTCGTTTAGATCCCGTTTTACCGGAGCCATCGACGCCGACGTCTTCTTTGCTGACAGTACCACCTACCCATTCCATCATACTTCGGACAAATGTCAGCATTTCGCGTCCGTTGCGAGACAACAGGCAGACGGGGTAGCGAAAGTCTGCGTATTTCCAGTGCTGGTCGAGTAACACGAGCAACTCGAGCAACCGAGGACCTGCATCGCAGGGTAGCAGAAGAGAACACCTAGATGACAAGGTGGCGCCAATGGCATCTGGGAGCCAGAGGGTGAGCTGCTCGGAGGTGGCAGGAGACAAGACCGAGGCGCACCGATCATCGCTGCGTCACGGTCTTTTCTTCGACTTGTTATGACGTTTGCACGATCTGCGTCAGTTATGAAGAGATCGGGTCGAGCAAGTGGCTCGAAAATGCCACCTGCAGACGGGCGAAAGAAGACCGTGCCATCGAGATGGCGCTCTCTCATGTGGTTCATATTGACAGCATAGACGATTGTACCGGCTGATGGAGAACGAATCTTCCATATCGTGCCACCGAGGGTGTGCCCAGCAGAAAAGGGTGTGATAGTGATGCCTTGACATTTACCTGTGCAGCATGTTGAATATTATGATTATTATTATGGGAGTAAATACATGTGATCCGGGGCACGCGAAACTAACCCTGGAGGTGTGTGGGCTGGGAGTATCTGAGCGTGTTGACAGCATCATAGGCCTCGTGAACCTGGTTCACGGTGGCGATGTACTTGGGAGGGGGAGAATCGAGGGAAGTGACTGACTGCGGGTCAGAGACGCTGGGTGACTCCTCCTCGGGGACGTCCTGTTCGTCACGGGTTCCCTCAATGTCTTCGAGGGTGACGATGCGTGCCATGGCCTGGACGGGGATGGTCGTGTATGCGGGTGCTTTGAGGCCCCAGCGAGCGTAGGCGTAGGCGTAGAGGCCGGCGTGTGCGAGATCACCATGGGAGAGAAGGACGAGGTCGACGTTGGAGGCGCACCTGTGGAAAGGGTGAGGCGGGATCAGGAGGAGGTGAAGACGCGCACTCTCGTAGGGCGGTACAGTAAGAGTCGGCGGGAGAGGGCTGTTCGGGGGACCAGTCGGGAGAGCCGCAGTCGAGGAGGACGCGGACGTCGTCGACCTGGAGGAGATACGCGAGTGGGGCGGGGCTCTGCGCGCCGACAGCGCCTGCGAGTGGCCTGAACGTGATCATGACGAGTGGACTCGCGAGTCCGCTGCACGTCCACTGACATAAACTAGCCGACGCGTGGGAATGATTAGATAACCACCATGTGTTTCTCGACCTTTTTAACCCTGGGCCCACTTGTCTCGGCCACCATCCGTCCTTGCCTCTCTCCAGTAAGTACTTCACGCGTCTTCTCGCGTCCGCCCAACTCATCCGCCCCCCTTTCCAGCCAACCCTCCTCAAATCATGCGTGAAGTCATCTCTGTCCACGTCGGCCAGGCTGGTGTCCAGATTGGAAATGCCTGCTGTACGTCTCTTCGTGCACGCCATCTACACGCGTCGCACACGTATCTACATGCGATCGGTGCTTATATCTCTTCACAGGGGAACTCTACACCGTCGAACACGGTCTGAGTGTAATTTCATCCCCCCCGCTCTTTTGTCTGGTCCCCACTGATCCATCATATCTAGCCCGATGGTCGCCTTGTCGAAGGCTCTCCATCTGCCAATGATGATGGTTTCAGCACGTTCTTCTCCGAGACGTCATCCGGAAAACACGTTCCTCGGTCGCTTTACATTGACCTGGAGCCCAACGTGATCGACGAAGTTCGAACTGGCACCTACAGGAGTCTCTTCCACCCCGAGACTCTGGTCACGGGTAAAGAAGATGCCGCGAGCAACTGTATGTCGCCCAGCCTCTGTATCCTATCTTGTCTCACCTCTCGATTCAAGACGCTCGTGGTCACTACACGATTGGCAAGGAACAGATCGACAATGTCATGGACAAGGTTCGTCGCCTCGCCGACAACTGTGGTGGTCTGCAGGGCTTCTTCGTCTTCCACTCCTTTGGTGGCGGTACTGGATCGGGCTTTGGTGCTTTGATTCTCGAGCGTCTTTCCACCGATTATGGCAAAAAGTCAAAGTTGGAGTTCAGCGTGTACCCTGCTCCTACCATGGCAAACTCTGTCGTTGAGCCCTACAACTCCGTCTTGACGACCCACACGACCCTTGAACATTCTGACTGTTCGTTCATGGTCAGTGGGTATATTACGTATATCCATGCGGCACACTTACCTAGATCCGATGAAATTAGGTTGACAATGAGGCTATTTACGATATCTGCAAGCGGAATCTCAACATTACGTCCCCTAGCTTCACCAACTTGAATCGCTTGATCGCTCAGGTCGTTTCCTCGATCACTGCCTCGTTGCGTTTCGATGGTTCCCTCAACGTCGATCTCAACGAATTCCAGACCAACCTGGTTCCGTAAGTCCTGTATGGCGTACTCTATGATGGTACTGGAGCTGAGCGCATCATAGTTTCCCTCGCATTCATTTCCCGTTGGCTACGTTTGCTCCCATCATCTCTGCAGAGAAGGCGCATCATGAGCAAAATTCGGTTGCGGATATGACTTTTTCGTGTTTCGAGACTGGTAACCAGATGGTCAAGTGTGATCCCCGTGAGGGTAAATACAGTACGTCAATTTATGCCTCGTGGTAACCATTTATCTAATCAATTACTAGTGGCCTGTGCATTGCTCTACCGTGGTGATGTCGTTCCCAAGGATGTCAACGCGGCTGTCAGCATCATCAAGACGCGCCGGACCATTCAGTTCGTGGATTGGTGCCCCACTGGCTTCAAACTCGGTATCTGCAACGAGCCACCCGCTCACATCCCTGGTGGTGATCTCGCCAAGGTGTCGCGTAGCATGTGCATGCTGTCAAACACGACGGCTATCTCAAGCGCGTGGAGCCGTCTGGACCACAAATTCGATCTCCTCTACTCCAAGCGTGCTTTTGTCCACTGGTACGTCGGTGAAGGTATGGAGGAGGGCGAGTTCTCGGAAGCGCGGGAGGACCTTGCTGCACTTGAAAAGGATTACGAGGAGGTTGGGATAGACTCTGCTGACGTGGAAGAGGCAGGAGAGTACTAGATATACCGCCTTTTTGTACGTTCACCTTTTGCATGATTTCTCCTGGTTTTCTGTACGAAGCTAGTCGTCTTTATAATGTGTTTCTGCCACGGTTTATGAATATTACGAGTACGTTTATTGGAAGACGAGTCTGAAGCGCGCCGATTCCGAGAAAACCAAGCCGACGATATTTCCAAAATAGGCATGATCTCGACAAATTTTGCATTATTCCCCTTGCTTGTTCTCTACCATCTACGATCATTCCATCCACACCGGCCGTTTAGCTCTCCACCATGCGCGAAGTCATCTCTCTCCATGTCGGCCAAGCTGGCGTCCAAATTGGCAATGCGTGCTGTGAGTTTGCGATCTTCTCAGTCACCGTTACCAACTGACTATTCTCCAGGGGAGCTCTACACCTTGGAACACGGTCTAAACGTACGCTCTTCTCCCTCGCTTCCAGAACCCACTGTAATCCTACTTTCAGCCTGACGGTCGCGTCGCAGACCCCAGCGCGAGCACTGATCAGGGTTTTTCTACGTTCTTCTCCGAAACAGGTTCTGGGAAACATGTGCCCCGTTCTCTCTACATTGATTTGGAGCCCGGTGCGGTGGACGAGGTCAAGACTGGTACTTACAGATCACTCTTTCACCCTGAAACGATGATCACCGGCAAAGAGGATGCCGCCAACAATTGTAAGCCTCTCTATCCCAGCTATTGGTAAACTCAACCTCTTATCGCTTCTCGATCGCCATCTCCCCGCAGATGCCCGTGGCCACTACACCGTAGGAAAGGAGCTCATTGACCCAGTCATGGATAAGCTGCGTCGCCTCGCCGACAACTGCTCTGGTCTGCAAGGCTTCTTCGTCTTCCACTCTTTCGGTGGTGGCACTGGATCGGGCTTCGGTGCACTCCTAATGGAACGGCTCTCAGCTGACTACGGAAAGAAATCCAAGCTAGAGTTCTGCGTATACCCAGCTCCCCAGCTCTCTAGTTCCGTCGTCGAACCATACAATTCCGTTCTCACGACTCACACGACTCTCGAGCACTCGGATTGCTCTTTTATGGTAAACCCTAAACCAATAAAAGTACCGATTGGTATTTTAATGCATCTTTCAAATAGGTTGACAACGAAGCCATCTACTCTATCTGCAAGAAGAATCTAGGCGTCCCGCTACCCAGCTTCACCAACTTGAACCGTCTGATTGCGCAGGTCGTCTCCTCGATCACTGCTTCTCTGCGGTTCGATGGCTCCTTGAACGTCGATCTAACTGAGTTTCAGACTAACCTGGTTCCGTGAGTGATGAAATTTCCGTCGCTGCTTTCGTTTTCCAATAAAACTGTCTAGTTTCCCGCGTATTCATTTCCCACTCGCTACTTATGCGCCATTGCTTTCCGCTGAGAAAGCTACTCACGAACAGAACTCGGTGAATGAGATGACTTTCTCTTGCTTTGAAAGCGGACACCAGATGGTAGTGTTGTTTGCATAAGATGATGCTATCATTTTAGTTAACCCTGAACTCCCCCTAGGTGAAATGTGATCCCAAGGAGGGCAAATATAGTATGTTGGCAAGCAACTACTCCCAGTGACGTGCTTATCCCTTGTGATAGTGGCATGTGCCCTCCTATATCGTGGGGATGTCGTTCCAAAGGACGTCCAGGCAGCCGTTGCCACCATCAAGACAAAGAGGACAATTCAGTTTGTCGACTGGTGCCCCACCGGTTTCAAGCTCGGGATTTGCAATGAACCCCCGGCTCACATCCCCACCGGTGACCTTGCGAAGACGAGCCGCAGTCTCTGCATGTTGTCAAAGTAAGTTTCTTGCAGTCCAGAGCCATATATCAGCTGATCTTGTGATGCAGCACTACCGCCATATCTGTTGCGTGGAGTCGCCTTGGTCAGTCCATATAATTGAAACAGTGATTTCCCTCAGACGCATTGATGCTCCGCCAGACTACAAGTTTGATTTGATGTACTCGAAGCGTGCTTTCGTGCACTGGTACGTTGGTGAAGGAATGGAAGAGGTACGTTGTCTTTTCTTCGCACTTCAAAGACCTTATTGTGTTGCAGG
>QGOH01008357.1:0-13720 GCA_003313155.1 Boletus sp. MG95
CCAAGGGACATGAGGAAGACTATCTAGTCCATATCAAAGTACTTGCCTCCGGAGTACTGGTTGAGTTGCTGGATAGGAGTAGGAGCAACCACCATATTGCTACCACCGTATTGCTTGTGACTATGTGGTATCAAGCCCACCTCTTGTCACTGGAGCCCGTCCTTGGACCGCCATATCCAAGTAGTTGTCCCACAAGGTCACTCGCAACGTGACAGGGAACATAGGAGTTACACCTGCGTAACAGACACATTACTCCTACGGAGATCTCCTACAGACTCCGCGTTTCCCCAGTCGTACCCACAGCCTCTTAGTGCCCAAGGTATAAATAGTTGGTAGCTCAAAGTGTAACCTTAACTTTGATTTACGCCCATCAATGTATCTTCTTTGTTCACCTGTCTCGATTGTTGCCCTGAGATCCTGAGATACTCTATTCTTCACTTCTCTGATTTCATCTCAGATGCTCGGACTCGTCACCCGAGGTCCTCGCTTGCTTGTGCCTAAGTGGTATAGAGCCCACCTCTTGTTGCTGGAGCCCCTGCCCTCCGGATACACTCGTAGAGTGTGAGGAAGACTACTGAGTCCATATCAAAGTACTCGCCTCCAGAGTACTGGTCGAGTTGCTGGATCAGAGTAGGAGCAACCGCCATATCGCTACCGCCATATTGCTCGTGATCAACCCAGAAGACTCTCATCTTGCCAGCCACTGATCACTGGAGCCCACTGGACTGCCATATCCGTGCATAGGAATTCCCATGAGATCACTTGCAATGTGATAGGGAACATAGGAGTTATGCCCGCATAACAAAAGATCAAAGTTACCAACTGTCTAGTGTATCTACACTGACACTCTTCCATTGCCACCACACACCGAGTCAACCTATCAGACATTCTTGAACAACCTGAAGCTTCGCACTCTTCCCCCAGGAGACTCACTGGAAGTTCTCACCAACCAGCAGCAGAAAATCCATTCCGTCTGCTTCCTTTCCACTCCACCACACCGATTCCAGTGACCCGCACCTCCTCAGGTGGTTACTCCTCTCACTCAGGGACCCAATCAGTTGCTCAATCCCCTACACATCTCTCCCAGGAACAAGCCGACATTGACAGGTGGACTGTGTTATGTGGGCATAACTCCTGTGTTCCCTGTCACATTACAAGTGACCTAGTGGGATCTCCTATGCATGGATATGGTGGTCTGGCGAGCTCCAGTGACAAGAGGTGGGCTTGATACCACTTAGTCATGAGCAATACAGCAGTAGCAATATGGCGGTTGCTCCTACTCCGATCCAGCAACTCAACCAGTACTCTGGAAGTGAGTACTTCAATATGGACTTGGTGGTCTTTCTTACATCCCCTGGGGTTGGACATCTACAGAGGGCAAAGGCTTCAATGACAAGGGGTGGGCTCTATACCACTTAGTCATAAGCGAGCGAGGACCTCGGGTGACGAGTCCAAGTGTCTGAGATGAAATCAGGAAGCAGAAGATAGAATGTCAAGATCTCAGGGCAACGATCAAGACAAGTGAACAAGAAGTTATGTTGATGGGTGTAGATCAAAGTTAGGGTCATAGGCTTTGATCCACTGACTATTTATACCCTGGCGCCAAGGAGGCTATAAATATGAATGGGGAAATGCAGAGTCTTTAGGAGAACTCCATAGGAGATAAAGCGTCCAGGTAAAGGGTACGAGGTAAAGGGTACGAGATCATAAGTACCAATCAGTGATTGGCAATCAATGATTGGTTGCTATAAGTTAGGCTATAGTACAGGGCCCAAAATGAAATAAGACCAGAATGAAAAGGATATGAAATGAAAAGAGTCCAATGGACTAGAGTCCGGGCTCGCAAAGGTAGTTGGGAAACTCTGGGAGATCTATAGACTCTGGGAATAGATCCCAGCACAGCATATCCCCAAATGATGAGTCGAAGGGGGGAAGGGCTAGGACGATGGAAATGGAAGTGAGAGCAGACAGTGGGGGTGACAAGGTTGGTGGCGAGGAGTGCAAGGAAAAAGGGGAAATTGTAACAGACTGCCAGATGTGCAGAGAGAAATCCCAGAGCCAATCTGATCCAGGAAGAACCAGTTCAACCCGAATCTCCAGTAGATTACAGATATGCATCTTTGGAACCCAACCCGGATCCATCCAATCCCAGATCACCCATTAGAACTGACCCTGACTCAGATGAAGACAATAACAGCAATATGGGAGAAATCAAGGCAGCATTGCTGGAGGATTTCTCAGGAGAACTGCAGGATGCCAACAGATGGATCCTTGCAATGGATGGATATTTCCTCCTCCATACCGACAAATACAATGACCAGGTGAAAGCGCTGGTATTGTTGAATAGAATGAACAAAGGACGAGGCAAGGCCTTTGCAGAAACATGGCTCACTCGAATTGCCGACACAAACTTCGCGGCAGGAGAAAAGACATTTGCCAAAGTAAAGGAAGCCTTCAAGATCACCTTCTCTCCATATGACATTGCAGCCTCAGCCCATATCAAATTGAATGGGCTGAGAATGAATAGAACTGACCCAAAAGGCTTCGAGAAGTACATCTCAGCCTTTGCTGTACTGGCCATCCGATCCAGAGTATCGGATGTCACCGCACTCACCGAATGGTTCCTCTGAGAATTGAGCATCATCATCTCCACACAGCTTACTATGAGCGGTGTTCTTAAGATGGCTATCACCTTAGAAGAGATCTTTACCAAAGCCACAGAGATAGAAGGAAATCTCAACCAAATCCGAAACCTTGGACAAGCAGTACCTCCTCCAGAGTACCAAGACCGATTCAGAAGAAACCCCCCTCCTCATTATTCTCAAGGAGGAGGAGCACCTGGGTATACTGTGAGGGACAGCAATGCGATGGACATTGACAAAATCACTTTGTCTCCATCAGAGAGAAGTAAGCTGATGAGGGAGAGACGATGTTTCATCTGCAAGAAACAAGGTTGCTCTACTAGGAATCATCCCAGATATGCGAGGGGAGGACAAGGAAATAGCGCCACAGTTAGGATGATGGAAACGCCATCTAACACCTCGAAACCAGGCGAAGAGGGAGTTGCCAAAGAAGACCTCATTGATTTTGACAATAACAGTGGATTCTTCTCGGAACTAACCTGACAGATCGAAACTACCAGGGTTGCAGACCCAGATCCAGCATTGTTGCGATGCATCAAGAGATCCATAGTCTTGAAGGCTAGGATAAAGGAGGTGCTTGATGTACACCAATACGAAGTGCAGCTTCATGAAAAGATGGTCACCCTGGAACTCGTCCAGACAATGGTGGCCAAGGTAATTTACCCTGGGAGCTGGTTTATTAGTGGATTGGGATTAGACGATGCACCATCCACGGATTTTTAGCTCAGAGATCTGCCCCAATGTCAGACTCTCTCATAATTATTGCCCCTGTATTTATTTCTGGATGGAATCTAAAGTCTCTTCGACTCCCAATATCCGTCTGGAAAGAAACAGGGCAAATCATTGGACTGACTGCTCTAATTGATACAGGAGCAACAGGATGTTTTGTGGACTGATGAATGGTGGTCACGCACTGACTAAAACAAGAGAATCTCATATTCCCAATTCAGCCTTGGAATGCCGACAGGACAAAGAATAAAGCCAGGGAGATAACAACCAGGGCCAAACTCTTGATGGACTACCAAGGAGTCAAGGAAGAACGATACTTCCTGGTCGCAGATTTAGTGGGTAAGGAGGACATGATCCTCAGACTACCCTGGATGCGCACAATTGCGCTGGACATAGACTGGAAGACCGGTCACGTCACGATCACCCCATCATGGATTGAAGATCCGAATATAGATCATCTGGATGCGGAGAAGCAATAGTACCTCTTGAGGTATATGGACAATCATGTGGTCACAGATCCAATTGAGGATGACCTACGAGAGGCATGCAAGAATTGGAGCTTGCCACAATTATACAAGTTCTATCTGGAATCAGGATGGATTCTCCCTGACCAGATTATTGGAAAGGTGACCCTTTCCACACAGTTAGCTGCCTTAGAGCATAAGGAGAAAGTCCAGCTGCCGGAGGCTTATAAGGAATATCTGGACGTCTTCTCAGAGAAGAAAGATACAACGCGCCTGCCCCCTAGTCGGGCATACGATCATGGGACCGAACTCAAGGAAAGCTTTGTACCACGACAAGCGAAGACTTATCCATTAAATCCAGTAAAGTATCAAGCATGTAAGGAGTTCATCAAAGAACATCTGGCTTCAGGGAAGATCCAACTCTTGAAGTCGCCACAGACGTCCCCCTTCTTTTTCATCAACAAGAAGGATGGGAAGTTACGACCCTGCCAAGACTACCAGTATCTTAATTCCCATACAGTCAAAAATGCCTATCCCCTTCCCTTAATCTCAGATCTTATCAACAAACTTAAAGGATCGTCAATTTTTACAGAGTTTGACATTCAATGGGGGTATAATAACGTTTTGATCAAACCGGAGGACCGATGGAAGGCAGTGTTCATTACACTGATGGGGCTCTTTGAGCCCTCAGTCATGTTCTTCAGAATGTACAATTCTCCCGCCACATTCCAAGCATT
The DNA here is from genome assembly GCA_003313155.1 of Boletus sp. MG95. NCBI lineage: Eukaryota > Fungi > Basidiomycota > Agaricomycetes > Boletales > Boletaceae > Boletus > Boletus sp. MG95. The sequence continues at coordinate 4,573 of QGOH01008357.1, forward strand.
TATGGATGACCTCTTTGGCAATTATATTGCAGAAGGATGGCTCATCATCTATATGGATGACCTCCTGATTCACTCTGCAGATCCAGCTCTCCATGAAGAATACACTTGAAAGGTGCTACAATGGTTCAGTGAACACGAGATGTACCTGAAATTAGAAAAATGCATGTTCACCGCCCCAGAGGTGGAATACCTGGGGATGATAGTCAATGGAACAGGGGTAACCATGGACCCTGTCAAGCTTAAAGCAATCGATGAATGGAACCTGCCAAGAAGTATGAGCGCTGTTCACTCCTTCTTAGGGTTTTGCAACTTTTATCGAAAATTCATCCCATCCTTCTCGGAGATGGCATGACTGCTCATCGATCTCACAAAGAAAGGGAAGGGATGGGAATGGGAGGAAACCCAAGAACAAGCATTTCTAGCCTTGAAGAAGGCTTTCAAGGAGAAACTGGTGCTCACATATCCAGATCCAGGTAAACAGTTTGTCCTGATGACAGACGCTTCCTTGACTGATTCTGGAGGAGTGTTAATGCAGCCAGATAGCAATGGAGATCTACACCTGTGTGGCTATATCTCACAAATGTTCTCACCGGCAGAACGTAATTATGACATTTATGACCGCGAGTTGCTCACAGTAATACAAGGTTTGGAGAATTGGCGCCAATATCTATTGGGTGTATCCCTCCTGGTCAAGGTGATCATGGACCATAAGAACTTGACCTTTTTCAAGGAACTGAGGAAGCTGTCCCGACAACAGGCCTGATGGCTCCTCTTTCTCCAAGATTTTGACTTAATCTGGGAAGCCCAACCCAGAACCAAGATGGCTTCTGTGGATGCTCTTTCGCAAAAGGACGACGTAGACACTTCGTCAGATAACACCAACATAGTACTACTACCTCCCTCAGCCTTTGCTGACTCAAATGAATTCATCTGTGCCCTGGACACCACTCTTGCCCTCTGAATCAGCAAATCCACTGGATCAGACCCCCTGGTCCAATCGGCCTTGCAGGCCATGGAGAAAGAAGAACCCCTCTTCCCACATTCCTGACCAGAGGACTGGAAGTTCTCTAACTGAAAACTATACTTCCAGAACCAGATGTATATTCTGCCTTCTGAACGGAAAGACCTAGTCGCCTCCCTACACTCGTTTTTTGTAGAAGGACATGGGGGTCATCAATGGACCGTTGCCCAACTCTCTCAGGATTACTAGTGGCCTGGACTGTCTACTTTTGTCCACAAATATATCACCAGCTGTCCAGTTTGCCAGTTCCACAAGGTTAATACTCATCCCATGGTGCCATCTATGATTCCCCTCACCTTCCAAGGAACTCGGTCTTTCCAGAACCTTTCCGTGGGTTTAATCACGGACCTTCTGCTGGTATGTGGATTTGATTCAATCATGGTCGTGGTCAACCACAGGCTTAGTAAGGGGGTAATTCTCGCCCCTTGCTCAAAAACAGTAGATGCGGCAGGAATTGCCCAATTGTTTTTTGACTATGTGTTCAAATGATTTGGCCTACATGAGAAACTCATGTCAGATAGAGGTCCACAATTCGCATCCACCTTCACCCATGAATTGACAAGGCTCCTGCACTACGATATAGCGCTCTCCACTGCTTACCATCTGCAAATGGACAGAGAAACAGAGCGTTACAATCAAGAACTGGAGATCTATCTCCAGATCTTCTGTAGTGGTCAACCAGAATAATGCTTGGACCTCCTAATGACAGCAGAGTATACTCACAACGCCACAGCACACTTGGTCACCAGAAAATCACCATTCTCTCTCATGTTCAGGTATGAGTCTAGGGCTTATCCCCCACTAGGAACAACCTTCCTTCCCACGCTCGAGCAACAGCTCTCCCACTTAGAGGATAAGTGAAAAGAAGCTGAAGCAGCTCATGAAATCACGCAGAATAAAATGAAATCACAAATCACAAAGAAGTTCCCCCTGTGGAAGGTTGGAGATAAGGTTTGGTTGGAAACCAAAAATTTGAAATTACAGGTCCCCTCTCAAAAGTTCTCACCAAAGAGAACCAGACCTTTTGAAATCACACAGGTTGTGTCTTTGGTGGCTTTTTGCCTAAAACTACCGAAACAGTGGAAAATCCATGATGTTTTCCACGCATCGCTCTTGATGTTGTACTTGGAAACTCCTGAGCATGGACCAGGATTTCCCAGAAAGCCTCTGGAATTAATTGAGGCCGAAGAAGAATATGAAATTGATGCGATCATCAATCATCGGAGACGACCCAGTTGGAGGCAATATCTTGTGCACTGGAAAGGATACTTGGACATGGAAAGGACTTGGGAGTCAGAACAAAACTTGAAGCATGCACAGTTGGAACTGAAACACTATAAAAAGGCCTGGGGCCTTTGAGAAGCACACACAGATTCCTATCCTGTCATGAGTTTTTCTCCACTGCTATCAATCAAACTCTCCTGTCTTCCCATCTATGCCTGCCGACTCCTCTACGCTGCGCTCCTCGACGCGCTGGAACTGTATCGTGCCCTGGAAACGGAACCCTATTTCGCCACGGATGACAACCTCGTCCACCTTGCCCGACTGTATCAGATTACAGTACCATTTGCACCCTTTACTCCCAGATCCCATGATGCACGGCAGGTCCCTGTATTTTCCCAACAGACCTTCAGGAGAGCCTCCAATGGGACGCTCCGGCCCTGCTTGCCCTGGAACAGGGATTACTTGAGGCCTGGAATGCCTCCCTTGACCTCCTATTTATTGGAGGCTTCAACTTATGCATTGCCCTCCTCCCACATCAAATCCTATTCCCAGTTCTCCACCCCATCCTCGGCGCCCTCACTGAGACCAAACATGCTCATTGAGATAAACGAGCATCCTATCCTGGATTCTCTCGCAAACATAGATTGGAGTGTTTGCACACCACCTTCTCCCATCCCGATGCCACTCCAAGTGAACTCTGCTCCCTTCTCCATCAAGCAGATAGTTAGAGAAACACAGGAGATAATGAGGACTCTCTGTTCTCCACCAGTTCTGACAGTTATCTCTCCTTGGAACATACAGCTGTCAGGAGCAACGACAATACCTCCCCCACCTTACCCATACCTGGTCCAATCGCCAGCTCCTCCACCAACCCTCCTGATCTCTCCCCCGATGGAGCCCTCTCCCTCCATCAACAGATGAAATGACGTGCTGACAAATGACGAGCTGAGATTCCTGACGGAAACTCAGATATCCCCTCCATCGCCCCCTTCGCTATATTACCCTCCCCTTTGAGACAGCTCATGGAGGACCCTCCCTCTCCCACCAGGGCTGACACCACTGGTTCCACAGCAGGATACCCTTCCCCCGCTTCGCCCTCTCCAGAAGTGTGGAATCGCTCTGAGCGCCATATACACGCCAATCCGAAACCCAAGTCCTCCTCGGCCATTTACCCCATACCCCCACTTCATATCCGAGTGGGACCCTGCTTCGTGTGTGGAGATGACACCCATATTCATGTCGACTGTCCCCAGTATACTTGCCCCTTGTGCCAGGTTACTGCACCGGGACATCCCCAATATCACTGTCCTAGAAGGACTTGCAACCACTGTGGACAAGAGGGGCATCAAACCTGCAAAGAGACCATGGACCCCGTCGACTGAGACCCCACCAATGTGGATGATCCAGCTGGAGACTTATTCTGATCCAGCAGATCAGATCTATTGAGGGGGTAATGTTACAATTTCCCCTTTTTCCTCCCACTCCTTGTCACCTGACCTGTCACCGCCACCAACCGCCCTCACTCCGACCTCCACAACCCTTTTCCTCCCACCATTTGACTCCTCCTTCGGAGACACCCTATGCTGGGACTTGTTCCCTGAACTTGTGGACTTCTTGGAAGTCCCTGAATGTATTTGTCAGCTCGGACTCTGAGTCCTCGCTCACACAAGGCGAACTCATTTCATTTCATAGTCATTTCATTTCACTTTAGTCCAGTCCATATACTCTAACTTATAGATGCCAATCAATCCCTGCCCCCGCAGTGATCCCTGATTGGCAATCGCCTATGATCTCGGTTCCTTTCTTGTTCCTTTTACTCAAACACATTACTCCTATGGAGATCTCCTACAGACTTCGTGTTTCCCCAGTCATACCCACAGCCTCTTAGTGCCCAAGGTATAAATAGTTGGTAGCTCAAAGTGTAATCTTAACTTTGATCTATGCCCATCAACATATCTTCTTTGTTTGCCTGTCTCGATCGTTGCCCTGAGATCCCGAGATACTCTATTCTTCGCTTCTCTGATTTCATCTCAGATGCTCAAACTCATCACCTGAGGTCCTCGCTTGCTTACGCCTAAGTGGTATAGAGCCCACCTCTTGTTGCTGGAGCCCCTGCCCTCTGGATACACTCGTAGAGTGTGAGGAAGACTACTGAGTCCATATCAAAGTACTCACCTCCAGAGTACTGATCGAGTTGCTGGATCGGAGTAGGAGTGATCACCATATTGCTACTGCCGTATTGCTCATGATCAACCTGGAAGACTCTCATCTTGCCAGCCACTGACCACTGGAGCCTGCCAGACCGCCATATCTGTACATAGGAATTCCCACAAGATCACTCGCAATGTGATAGGGAACATAGGAGTTACACCCATGTAACAATCCTAATTTATGATGGCAGACCACCGTATATGCAGACGTGGGCTTGGTGTCTTTCTGACCATGGTTTTACACTCAGCAGTGTCAAAGCTCTTCATCTGTAGAGAGTGGCTTTGTAGCGATGGCCAGAGGCACTTTCACCACGAGTGAACTGCCCTTAACAGCAAGCAGAGGAAGGGTAGGGACATAACAAACAGCGCCTATGCAAAATGCATGGCAACAGGCGTAGAAAATGAGGAATGTGCATGATGTGCTGAGACGAGAATGTCAGGGAGTGAAGGGCTCAGTGATGAAGGAAAATGTGTACGCTTGAAATTATGAAAGAAAAAGCTCTCAAACACTACAAGCCCTCAAAGTGAAGACTTATGGTGAATGAAATGGAATTCCAAGCGTGAGGAAATACAGGCAGGTACGCTACGACTTATGTACTACTGGGGAGTCTGTATTAGCTAAGTGACAGAACTTCATAGAATTGTATAGAATAATTAAGTAAGATGATGCAATGTTCTAGAAGATTTGAGACAAGGAGATAAGATTGAGAGATTAGATATCAGCAATCTCCGAGATAAGATGAGATAAGGAACAGAGATAAGATAATGGCGAAAAAGAAACATAGTGTCCTTTCAGATTGTAGTATTCTAAGGAGTAAAATAGACACATATATATTATGTCAAAATGTTTTCAACACTAGGGGATTGATTCAGTGGTACCTAAATGTCAAAAATGCAAAATGTACACAAGAGCCATGATACATCTATGGCTTGCTTTGGCATGAACTCAAGCTAAGCAATAGATTTTCTTCAGAAACAAAGTGTTCCAGCATAGTTGTGACAGGACCCAAGTAAGAATCTGATAATGGCCTTGTAAAACATCAAATAAGTGATAGGAGCAATCTACTATTGCATATACATTATGTCCCTACATTCAGAACATTTATATAGCCAGGGGAAGTGGCAAAAACAAGAGGAAAAGCTATGAAAACACACATCAAAGGAGACTTCCAATATGGAAATGCTTCTTTGAATAGTATCCCTGGTGATGTCATCATTCAAAATCAGCTTAAGTAATAATATGTGCCTGGTTTAAAAGAAGTACAGCTGAAGTAATAAAAAAGTAGCTATGTGTGCCATTTATGAATATTATGTAATCAGTGTTGAAGTGGTCAGAAATTTTCATTAAATGATATATTATTTTCTGTAGTGGCTAACAATTACAAATGATGTATCCATTTTTGTAGACAATTACAATCTATACAAATAATGCATTAAACTCACAGTATGATCTGAAAAGGGCTGGGAATGAGGTTTAAAACATTTGTTAGCAGATTTCCAAAATGAAAATGGAATAGAAGTAACTACTTCTGAAAATACCCCTGATGATGTACTATGTCTGCTTCCAGCCTGCTTAAGTAATTTCTGGTTGCTTTTGGAAATAGTCCTGATAATGTCATTGATGTGTCTGATCTAATCCACTTATGTAATTGCTTATGTAAATAGCATCTCCAAAGCATCTATCAATCATCTGATCTTCTATAGCTCATTAGATTATCAAAAATATAATAAATATTGTAAATATCAACTGTATAAAACATTTAGAAACCATCTACAAACTCTCTGCAAACCTTCTGCAAACCATCAGCTAGCCTTTGGAGAAGCTGGAAAAGAGTTAGAAAGGCTCTAAGATAGATTAGTATATGGTTAGAGTAAATGGAGAAACATTTGGATATATATTAGGAAATAGCATAAATCAGCTGAGGATGGAAGGACCTCTTAGGTGAGTTTCACTCTACAAAAAAAAACCCTTAGAGGTCAACCATCCATCAAAAAAGTGCTACCTAAGATGCAACACTCTCCAACATGAACATTTTGGTGAAACACTGTGCAACCATTTCTGTTGGTTACATCTCCAAGGACTATTGGCCACTTTGTCTGTATATTCTATATTCACCTACTAAAATCTATCAAAGTGAAAATATGGCTTTCAGGACCAATGTCCCCATATCCCTCCAAAACTTTTAGCAGACTGGATGTGTTGGTAACTATTGGCAACCATTGGTAACTTTGAGCTAGATTGCTGATTGAAGGTCCCCACTGTTGTTATCCTGCCTGCTGTGGCTGCAAATGTTAGTGCACCACTGGGCTCACCTTCTGGTACAACAACATACTTTGCTGGACCACCTGGTCTGCCTCACCATTCTATGCACTTCCTGGAATTACCCTCCCCATCTGCAGTACCTGGTCCATTCTCCAGCATCTGGACCTTCCAGTCCTCCTTATTCCACCCATCCTCAGTGTCTGGTCTGCCTCATGATAACATGGCATATTTTTCCTGACTTTGTGTACTAGTGCTAGCTTTTCATATATGTTGAATTTATCTATAATGACGGAATCTATGAAAAAGGGCAGAGATGGCAGGAAATAATTGAGGTGTGTCTTAGTAAGGAAATGACAGTTGTTCGCAGAGGTATACTTGCATTATGTCATATGTAATATCTGATAAATTGACCTAAGTGGAAGCTGATTCTGAATATTCCACGTTTGGAAGTGCATGGGAAAATTTTGGAACTGGTTCTGAAATGGTTCCAAGACTGTTCCAAGATGATAATCTTGAAACCCTTGGAGGTGCATGGAAAAATACCTTTGGAATGCCTCAGAATGGTATTGTGGCAACAACTTGGAATGGTGGCTCTGAGATTGGAAGTGTCAGAACTGGAATGGCTTGAAATTGGACTATTGATGAATACTATCATAAGATCATATTCAGCAATGCATGACACTGTGTGTGTGATCTGATTACCATTGTCTTTTTAGGCGGTATACCTATATGTGCTGAAAAATATCCCAGCGGAAATTTATTTGTTTGTGAACAATATGGTTCTCAATTGCAAATATTAGGATGACATGTGATACAGTACAATGCTGAGAGTCACTTATAATTACCAGATATGCTGCAATAAATTCCCAGGATCTGGTGCAACTTATAGATCTGAGTTAGGGTGACTTGAAAAACCCTGAGTCAGAGGTATGTTGTCAATGCCTATTTTCTGCTGTGGTTTTTTGAGTCACTCTGACTCAGATCTATGAGTTGACCAAACAAACTTGGAGGTCATGGAGGCCCTAACTGGGCTAAACAAGAACAGGTGACTTGAAAAGCCCTGAGTCAGAGATATGTCATCACTGCCTACTTTCTGCTGTTTTTTGCAGCTTGTTGCTGCAATGGAGGTCTTGGCCCATGTGACCCTGGATTACCTCCTGGTTTCCAGCTTCAAAATTGGTAGTTAAACAGCCCTCATCTTGGCCATCACTCTTGAAGCTGCCAATTACTTCCTTGCTCACCTCTCAGTGCCAATACTTTATAAAACCTTGCATAACACTAAGATCACAAGATCTGAGCCTGGCTAGGGTTTGAAGTGAAATGCACAGTTTGACCAAGCATCCCACCTGCTCTTGCCATGTTCTTTCCTTGTTCTGACTGCAAACAAATGTTCAAGAACACTGCCATCCACAGCCATCACCACTGGAGTCAGCACTCCAAAGTCTCCCTGTTTACTGTGGATAACAAGGAATACACTGTTGAAAGAGAGGGCAATAGATTATACTGCCCTGTTGATCAATGCAAGCATTCCTATATAAGCAGGAAGGTGTTCACCAAGCATGTAAAGGTGACACATGAAATCATGAGTGAGTTGTCAATATCATCATCATCACCAATAGGTTCATTCCAATGCAACATCTGCAGGTAGTGACTTTCTCTCACATCATTCAGGAGTAAGGCACATATTATTTTGCCTCTACACCTAGTCATTTATTTGTTTCCCAGAGAGCAAGATGACAGTGGCTTCTGGGTGAGATTGTGGTGGCAGCAAGACTCCACTACCCACAGCATTCAACATCACATTTGAGGGCATACTGCAGGTCCCTCTTTGTTACAAATACCCCTTTTTCCCCGGACTCGTCGCTCCTCTCCTCGTCCCCGCCCCCGTCCTCGTTATCGCCATCACCAACGACCCTCGCTCTCCCGCCCTTCGCCACCCCTTTCGGGGATACGCTCGACTGGGACTCATTCCCGAGTCATCCTTTCGCCTGGGCCGTCCCAGACGAATACCTCCAGCCCGGACCCTGAGTCAGGCATTGCCTGCGGACTCTTTTCATTTCGGTGCTTCTTCGCACCCTTTTCATCTCGGTAACTGTATAACAGTTTAACTTATTAAGTCCGATCTCTGATCCCCGATCTATCGATCGGCACTTATATCTCGGAGCCTTTAGATACATGCTTTCTCGGACTCTTTTGCCCGGACGTTTTATCTCCTACGGAAGTCTCCTAAAGACTCCGCGTTTCCCCTTTAGTCACCATAGCCTTCTAACGCCGGGGGTATAAATACTCGTAGATCAGAGCCTGTAACGGTAACTTTGATCTACGCCTATCAACGTAGCTTCTGTTCGCTGTCTCGATCGATGCTTCGTGATCGACGACTTCTATCACTCGCTGCTTCTTGATTTCATCTCGGACGCTCGGACTCGTCAC
>QGOH01008359.1:0-20852 GCA_003313155.1 Boletus sp. MG95
GGCGGTGTGATTTGGCGCGGGGGGCGGAGGAGGAGGAGGAGGAAGGGTCGCTGGCGTTGGTGGAGTCGTCTGGCATGATGAATGATGCCGCCTCCGGATCGAGCGCCGAGGAGGTGTGGGTTTTACATATTTATTTCCAACCCTAACCATACGCTCACGTGATGGCGGTCCCGTGCTCCGGATATCTCCTCCCTCGGTTGGAAGGAATAAAATACGTTGTGGATCCCCGGTCATTCCCCCCTTGTCCACCGTGAACCCATCCAGGGTGCGTGATCGTCGACGCCCCCGTCCATTCTCGCTTTCGACGGAGATGAGCGAGAGGCGACTTCGACTGTCTTCGTGCCTCTCGACGTCGCGCATATCGATGAGCACGGCGCATGACCAAACCCAAGCGTCTCTCCTGAGCAAAAGAACTTGAAGTTGCCCGAAGTCGCCTTTTTCATTGCCCCTCCTCCCCGCAAACGCCCCAGACACCATGGATGTGGCGGAAATGATGGCCATGGTGACTGGGCGGGCCGGCGAATTCTTGTCGTCAACAAGCTCGGCGACCCATTCCCCTCCCCACCGATAGCTGCCCTCGATCGTGCCCAGTCCGAGTGGCTTCCGAGGTCGTCATGCAACGCCAGCACCAGTCACCGTCGTTCCATGTCGCTCACATCACCCAGTAGCGTTTCAGGTCACTCGACGGCGTTTCAGCCCTCTGAGAATGGGAGTTGATACCCTTTAGCAAGTTCCCGTGCCGGAGATCTTTGCACCCTGAACGGGAACTCGGATCAACCGCGCGTCAAGGGCTCTCATTGTAGAGCCCGTGTGGGACCATGGCGCGGGTGGCGTGCACCTTGTTTCCTCGGGCAGCATGCACTCTCTTGGGGGGTGTCCAGTTCTTCGTCCGGCGTGGACGAATCTACCGCGAATATTTCGGAGCGACACCACTCGAGAGAGGGAATGAGAAGGAAAAAAAAAATCAAGTCCGATCAGCGGCTTCGATGCCTCGAGATCCGGCTCGGTCCGGACATGTCTGGTAGTAGAAGGGAGATACGTGCGCGATCGTCGACGATGGGTCACCGCGAGCAATGCCACTGGCAGATGGGATGACGTGATCGCTTTACGGGAACAAGTGCGCCATCGGGCTCAACTGAGTCTTCTCACCCGATCGCGATCGAGGGCAAACGTCACTGGTGGTAAACACGTCGAGATCGGGGCCTACAAAAATACAGAACAGTGTGCCACCACAGTACTCAGGCATACAGTGCATTCATGTCTACTTTGGGGAGACGACAGTCGCTCGTTCCTGGAAACGAATCAGCGACGGAAGGCGCGAAATCCACGTTCGACACCCTCACCCGCATGACAAAAAGGAAACGCGCCGCTCTTGTGTCCCCACCACATCGTGGGCGACCACTCGTCTATCAAATTGGCAAGCGTCTGAACATGTCCATACGCAGCAGGTTGGGGCCCCTTGGGTCGACGCAAAACAATGACAGTCAGCGTGAGCGAGAAAATCAAAAGCACCCCAGCGTAATTGAGAATCTAAAATCCGGACGACATGAGTGGACGCGACGATGGACCGTGCTCGAGTGTGCCGACCTGGAATGGCCACATGCTCACAGCGATGGCTGTCAGGTAGCCCTTTTCTGCTGTCCCCGCTAAACTGATCGCAAGCCCAAGCATCCAATCTACAATCATGATCAAACAGAAGAAAAAGGCAGCCAAACAGGGTGCGACTGACGCAGCAGAGGCTTCGACACAAGCAACGCAATGTTGAGAGGACTCCCAAAGACGGCAGCCAAAGGATGCGATGAAATCCTAGTACCCTCTTCCGTCGTCGCTTTCCTCCACACCCTCTCATCCCGAACGACGTTGACGACAAGCTCAGAGCAATGGAGCGCCAGCGTCAACGGTCCCTGTACCCCCGCCATGTTGACGTAGTACAAAACTCAATACCAATACACTCCAACCGTGAGCGGAATGGAATAGGCGACGACGTGGGATTGTGGTTGCGGAAAGAACGTCCACGACCTCAACGCATGAGCCACGCTGCGATCCGAGAGATGCACCATGATGACGCCCCAGACAATGCAAATAATCACGAGGCCCCAAAGCGTCATGACAACCTTTCGAATACTCGGGTGTGCGCGCCACGCAGATGGCTGTTTCAGGGACGGGGCCACTGGCCGCGGCGCGTCGTCCCCAACGCCATGCATACATTGTCCGAGTTCTGGAACGATCTGAGCATGGTGGACGAGAGCGGCAGTGATATCGAAAGGCGAGGAGCTCCACGTCAAGATGTCGGCAGACCAAGCACTAGCGAGAGCGATAAATGCTTGTAATAGCAGGGTGATGCCCAAAACTATGAGCGGGACGTCGCTAACGTAGATCGCGTGTCCAGCATCCGTGACACCACTTGATGATTTCATGTCGACCGATAGGGTGACGAGCAAACTTGAGCTATAGGACACGATCAAGAGGATCGCCATCACGACACTACACAACGTGCCGTTCGGGCTGAACCAGCCACCCGCAGCTGAGAGCAGACGAAGGTTGGTGTTGAAACGTAGCCGTTGCTGGGATGCCAGGGCGGAGCGCAAGGCAATCCCATGGACAAACCCAGTCGCTTCTGTACAGGCTGCAACCATCAGGTTGAGCCCAAGAAAAAGTAGCTCTTTCTCCCCGCCGTTCCTGAGAGAAGTGACTACAACGCCAGAAGATATCGTATTGTTGGATAGAAATATCATGAAGCCCCCGATGATGCAGAGCAAACTGAATACTGCAGCAATACCGACGCCCACGAGGGCAGCCCTCCGAGAAAGATTGCTACGGTCATAGAATTCCGGACCTGTAGATTGTTTGGGCTTGAAGTGGACCGACTCAAAGTCAGTGGTTGTATAGGTGTCTCTGTGGTGGTCGGGTTGGGGAGCATAGTGCATGTCACTGAGCAGAGGGGAGAGGAAATAAAGCGAACTGAGCGTCAATGCATACACGTTAACCGAGAAAGCTTTCCCTGGCTCCCATCATGGCCGGTACATCGTTCACCCTGCAGGTTCACAGCCGGCGCCAACACTTGGCAGGTACACCGAGACGATCGCAGACTCCAGGGAGACACTAAACGCTGAACTCCTGCTGAGCCAGATGTGTCCTAGTGAACAGTTCAATCAACAACAGGGATAGAATATGCTGGACTCCCGTGGTTCCTCGGTGCATGCATGACCCATGTTCACAAGGCCCTGCTAATGTCTAGCCCCTTGGTATATGAATAGCACCACGATAGGAAATCTGGCCTCTGGCAGAATCACGTACTTTGTGCCCACGTCAATCGATTAGCGCTAGCCCGCTGAACCCCGGAAGGTCACAATGTTGAGACTACGCCAGAGTCCAAGCAGAAGCATTGGGATGAATGAGGATCACGGTCGTTGATAGTGTCAGCATGCCGAGTTCAGCCAGCGTCGTACTTGGCCTCCACGCAAGGACGCCCCGGACTGCTTTAGACGTTCAGCTCCAGCAGTCAGACGGCTGTTGTGACGGATTGTATTAGCGAATACCTGTAGAGAGCGCGAAATTTCGAGAAAGTTCCGCTTGCCAAGGGGGAAATACCGCTTTGGAGGTATATTAGCATACATACACCTTGGCGCATCCTCCTTGCCCCTCCGAAGCGAATACTCGTACTACATAATATCGCGCACACATGGCCGACGTAAGCCAACTCTAGTCTTCCATCTCGTACCATCTCGTGACCATCCTCACAGGCAAACGTCCTCAAAGATCAAGGCAACAAGGCATTCGCAGCCAAAGACTATGACAAGGCAATCGAGCTCTTTACAGCTGCCATAGCCATCGACCCCTCCAATCATGTCCTATACTCCAACCGGAGTGCGGCAAGGGCTGGCAAGAAGGTGTGGAGCGCGGCACTCGAAGACGCTGAAAAGGTCGTTCGAGTCGTTTCTGTTCCATCGGTACTATCTACTAAAGGGTATCCTATTCGAACTTGCAGTGCGTCACTCTTAGTCCATCTTGGGGAAAGGGTTATGCGAGGAAGGGCGCCGCCTTGCACGGAGCTCGCCGATTCGACGAAGCCATTGCTGCCTATGAAAAGGGTATCCAGTTGGAGGACAGCCCTGCTCTTCGCAAGGGACTTCAGGAGGTGAAGGATGCACAAGGTCCGCTCGGAGCGCTTACCTTGATCATGACCAGACACTGATAACCACAAAGCCAGGGATACCGGTGCAGGGCCCGAGTTGGGACTTGCAAAGTTATTCCAAGATCCCAATCTTATCGGGAAGCTTGCAACGAACCCCCGCACACAAAAGCATCTCGCGGATCCTGCATTCGTTCAGAAGGTATGCAGCCTAATTGAAACGACCACGAAACCATTTCGATTCATTGTTCGTCAACGCAGCTCCAATTGATGCAACAAAACCCCAAGCTTGCAGAAACGTAAGACTTTGTATCGATACTAATCTTTTTCCTTGGCATTGATTCGTGTCTAGGGCTCTGAGCTCGGATCCAAGAATGATCGACGTCCTTGGTGTTGCAATGGGTATCGACCTGCAAGGCTTCTCCCGCGAAGAGGGATCAGACGATCTTCCCTCCGGTCTCAAGGAGACTTCCGCTCCATCTTCTTCCCAGTCCCCTCTTCGTGCTCAGTCGACTCCCTCATCTTCCACCTCCAACAGTAAGCCTACTCCTCCACCGCCCGCACCCGAGCCAGAAAAGGAGGATATCGAGATGTCGGAGGAAGAGGCGGAAGAGGCCAGGGCGAAGGCTGATGCACTCGCTCAAAAAGAAAAGGGTTCCGAGTACTACAAGCAACGACGATTCGATGAGGCAGCCTCCGCATTCTCAAAGGCCTGGGATCTCTGGCCAAAGGACATCACCTTCCTTACCAACCTTGGTGCTGTGTACTTTGAACAAGGAGAGTACGACAACTGTATCGAAACGTGCGAGAAGGCAGTCGAGGAAGGACGGAGTGTAAGTTCCTGAATCTCGGGGGAATACAGCTGGTCGTACTCATGCACGTTACAGTACCGTGCTGATTTCAAGCTTCTTGCAAAGGCTCTCGGACGTATCGGCTCTGCCTATTCGCAAAAGGGGGACATTCCATCTGCTAAAAAGTACTTCCAAAAGTCGCTCGCTGAGCACCGCGATGCTGCCATCCTCGCCAAGCTCCAGGCCACCGAAAAGGTGCTTGCGGAGGCAGAACGCCAAGCTTACACTGACCCCGCCAAGTCTGCTGCTGCTCGTGAGGAGGGTAACGTCGCATTCAAGGCGGGTGACTTTGCGGGCGCTGTCAAGCTTTACACGGAAAGCATCAAGCGCGACCCCTTGGACGCTCGAGGTTACAATAACCGTGCCGCGGCATACATGAAGCTCATGGCCCTTAGTGAAGCGCTCAAGGACGCCAACGAGTCGATCAAGGTCGATCCTTCGTTTGGTACGTGAAGCCCTCTTGTCCATCCACGAGACTCGTCGACTAACCCCCAGAGCGATCCCGTAGTCAAAGCCCACATTCGCAAAGCCTCCATTCTGCACTCGATGCGCGAGTATAGCAAGGCACTCGAGGCCCTGCAGGCTGCGTCGACGGCCGATACTGCGAACGCTCACACGGCCGAGATTCAGGCTCAGGAGATGAAGACGCAACAAGCACTCTTTAGTCAGCGTGCAGGGGAAACCGAGGAGCAGACGCTCGAGCGAGCGATGAAAGACCCAGAAGTCGCCGTATGTCTTTGGCCGGCATGTCCCAATGATGACTCAGAAACTCAACCGGATTTTATTACGCAGGAGATCATGGCTGACCCCGTGATGCAGCAGATCTTGCAACAAGCACAGAACAGCCCTGGCGCACTGCAGGACCACATGAAGAACCCCGTCATACGCGACAAGATCGTCAAGCTTGTTAATGCTGGAATTATCAGGACCCGGTGAGGATGCGAGGTAAAATCTCTTTGGATAGAAAAGATGGTCGACTTCTTGGCGTGTACACTTATGGGACCATTGTGCTTGTAAAAATAATACAAAACCCCATTTTCCTTGTGCTTATTGCCTTTTGCCTGGCAGTTTCATCATCCAGAACGGAACCCGGGGTTCTCCCAAGAATGATCTAATAATCCACCATCGCCCCCTCCAAACATGGATATCACATCCTGGACGCGTTGCTTCCACTCTTCGTTTTGCCCAAGATTTTGTTTGTCTACACTGTACCATATCCGCGCGTTGTCGTGTACATCCTTGAGCGAGCCAAGTCCCACGACGGTGGGTATCTCCATCTCCCTTGCCCTCTGGAAGGCGTATTCCAAAGCGAGCTCGGGCAAACCACTCTCGCTGTCGGGCTTGCTAGACACTCGAGCAGCACCTCCTTTGGCGGCCTCCTTGATGTTGTCCGACGCCGGGTGCCAAGCAGGTGGGTTGGGGGTGAGAAGTCCCATACTCAGCGGGGACGCAGTGATGACTTGCTTGACACCAGCGCGTTGCTCAAACGCCGTCTTGAAGTCCAACAGCGTGCGATTCTGGAGGTGGAGATGGCAATACGACATGACGACGTCCAATGGCTTGTACGGCGCCGTGTGCTTGACCAGGATCGCAAGCCGTAGCAGGGTAGGCAAGGGATAACCTGGGTGAACGATGACGATGGTGGTGGTGGTGTTAGCGCCCATGGATCAAATGGCATCTCGAATGTGGAAATTTTAGGTTGGGAGAGAGGAACGCACCACTGATGCCCACCCGTCTGACGACGCCTGCATCCTGTTGTCTTCTCAACTCCCCAATAGCAACGAGAATATCCCGATCTCCATCTCCGTATATGACGGCCTCTTGTCCCTCTCCCAGCCCATACGCGTCCGCCTCGGCGCCCAACGCAGTGCGGTGATCACCCGACGTTCTCGGTGCCTTGGACTCGGCAATGAATTCGACGTCGTGCAGGTATACAGTATCGAGGTACGTCGTGTACAATCGTGTGAGACTGCGTTGGATGCTGGCGTGCACGCCTTGAGGGGTGTAGTCGAACGCGTCCCGCGTGTTTCCGAACCTTCCACATTTCGTGAACTGAGCGCATAGTCAATACGGGCCATCGAAACGAAATATATATATACACGCACGATCTGATAGGACGACCGAGGGAACTCGTTCTCGAGCACCTTTAATGCGTTCCCCAAGACGATCTCGGATGGTCCATAGTATGGGGACGTATCAAAGGCACGAATGCCATACCTGTTTGTCAATGTGTAAGAGTCTCCTACCCACCACCCACCACCACCACCAGACACGTCATGGTGTAAGAACGCAGACCCACCTCAGCGCAAGCCTCGTCGTCCTGAGAGGCGTGATGCCCCGAATATGATCATCGTCATTGTAAAAGGCCGAGAACGAGGCCGCGCCAAGGACGACAGCGGGTATTGTGGGAAACGCGGCATCGGCAGGCCCGAAGTGGGTCGTCTGTGTAGCGTGAGGGTTTTGTCAGCTCCCGTGTGCGATTACGAGGGATCAGGTGTGTTTCACTTACAATACACATTGCGTCGTCCACCTTGTCGATGTTCTCATCGGGGATGTCTGCTAGCGGCGGAAGGGGAAAGGTCGGTTGTGGTGCACCTAGTCTTTCGACCATTATCTTGGAGCTAGTAAGCAGCAATAATGTGAGAGAGAGAGAGAGAGAGAACACGTCAGAGGCGTGGAATGCCAGCTGCCACCACGCTCCCGTTTATAACCGAGTCCAACGGGTGGAAGTGATAGGATCACATGAGACGGAAAAGCCACACGTTCATATCCTCCAAACGGCGGAGAGAATTCAAAAGATGTCATTGGCACATCTACCCCACAAACAATGCATGTGGCCGACAAAAAAAACAGATAAAAATCGATTCTTTATAGCTTGTCCCGCGACCAGCTATGGCGTCAAGGCGAATCAATGTCAGCCAGTTCAAGAAGAAAAGGCGGGACGACAAACCTCTTGGAAAACTTGCCAGAGGGATCCATTAACTTGGTGTTCTCGTCGGGCTTGACATCGTTCCAAGGGGAAGGGTTGGTCTTCGTCCAGACCACTTTGACCCCGATGGTCAGGTCCAGAACAGAGTGTGAAGGTGAAACTTACCCGATGGACCTTGTGCAAGACGTGTCAGATACCAGGAAGCACCACCGACAGCCAAACCGATGACTGCATAACTATGTTTGACATTAATGCATCGAACTGGGTCAAGAATCAAGACATGCATACAGTGGTATGGCCTGTAGAAACGAAGAGGTGTGAGGATTCCGAAACTAGGCAAGAACGAAATGCAAGTCTACCTCGACGGCGTACCAGTTTCGCATGAATTGCCTTATGCCTTTGCCAGCCATGTTCGATGGTCTTGTTGACGTTCCAAACGGTCTGGTGGTGGCAAGCAGACGTGTCGAGTTCTCACGGTCCCACCCGGAACCCTCCGATACGACGGCTCAAATTGTTATTGATAAGCATAGACATGGATAAATCGACAAAGTGACGGGCATGCGCAAAGTGTCCTGGAATGTTTTTTTTTCTGTCTCGAAACGTGGATGGTATAAAGTACAGCGACAACAATGTTGTGACTTTCCCCACAAACGACACCGCAGTACACGGAGACGGACGGTTGGGGAAGGCAAGGAATGTGACAAGCAACCAGGAAAGTCAGGCAAGGAAAGGAAAAGCCATAGAAGCATAGTATGTGAAAGGCATACTCTGAATGACAGCAAGATGCTACCATTGTCGCACGCAGAAAGACGCAACCGACAATTGGGGTATACTCACGTCACAAGTAGACATCGCCCGCGCTGCAACCCTTGCAAGCGCTCACCATACAACAAGGCGTCATCTCGTTTGTCTTTTCCAAACTAAATCTGCTCCCCAGCTTCTCCAACTGCCTAGCCCTTGAGACGAACCTCCGCCGGGCTGGGCCAGTTGCATCATTGTCAATATCTGACGGCGAGACGGCAGTATCCGCGGCTTCCACACTCGGACTACCCAAGCTGCTGGAATCAATATATGATGCAACCGCGGTCGCACCTGGCGTCCACGTGAATGAGATGAAATGTGATAGTTTCTGGAAGGGTGATCGTGCCGCAAGCGGACTGGACATAATAGAAGATAATGATGAAGTGTCTTGGGCATGAGGATATTCACAAATGTTTGATAATGAGTCGGGATTGTTGGAACAATTCACCTCCGGCGGAGTGCCACCACCTTGCGTGGAGCTGGGGCATCTGGGAGCGGACGTGGAATCGTTGGCTGTGGAGCGCAAGAGACAAATGAGTTGAGCGTACTCATAAATACTTTGGAATGGGGCTTAAAGGTCGAACCATTTGGGGTGCTTGACTGACTGTACTTCAATAGGATCTCCGACGTCTGCGCTTTTGTGGGCGTAGAATAGAACTTGGGCGAGGTGACCGGCTGAGGGATCGACGATGGCATTTTCTTCGGGGGAGGCATAGAGTAAGCCAATGGTGCTGTGAAGCGGCCAGACACAATCTTGGATGGTGTGAACATAATTGACGGTGTCTTGGGAGACATGGACCGCAGCGAAATCGCCCGAGGAATCGAAGACGGGGGGCTCTCGCTACTGCTGCTGGGACGGGAACCGCCACTAGACGTAGGTGGCAACGAACGTGGGGGAGAGATCACAGGCTCGACACGCCCAGGCTGGGCTTGCGGAGGAAATACAAAAGTCAAGGAGCTCTCGTCCTCATCCACTCCAGCCGGCTCGGGGATGGAAATGGGTTTACCGCACACGGTGTCGTCCACACCAGGTCGTACAGCGGGTGTCGTCATGCAGGTCTCCAGGGGAGGTGTAATACGGATTTCGGGAGGTGGGGTTATACAGACATTTGGGGGAGGCGTCACACTGGTGATAGGTGGCACATTGAAGGCGAATCGAATTCCACCTTCAACTTCCTCGCCGACCAATTCATCATCTTTAGGATCTGCAACACCATCCTCTTCGTCTTCTTCGGGAACAACGTCAAGATTCCTGGATGACGCAGAGTCGACAACGACACCAACATCGGAGGGAAGAACAAAAGGTGGTAACTCGTCATCAGACATGGATTGAAATGCAGACGAGAATGTGCTCTGGTTCATCTCCTCGAAGCGGGGTGGGCTTCTGTCACCATCATCCAAGCATCCGAAAAAACGGTCGATCTCGTCGTCTTGCTTAACGGGAGTAATAGTCTTTCCTCTGGGGAAGGTCCAAGTCTTTGAGAGACACGCATGAGATTCATGAATTGACTGGGTGCGCAAAGGGGGACAGATTGGGTGGTCAACGGGAGGGGCTTTGGATTTAAAATTAAGCTCGTCTGCCGAGCCGATGGATGAACCACCTGGACTCGAGAAACTGAGATCGGAATCTTCCTCGTCTTCATATCCAGCTAGGCCGTTCTCTTCGTCAGAGAATTCGGCTTCCTCTTCTACGACTGCATCCAAAGTGAACTCGGCCTTCACGTGACTGTCATCCGTTGATTCAACATCAGTAGCGGAGCTTTCAGAGTCAATAGACTGGAATCCAAGTCCACGAGGACGCGTGCCAACTGGTTTTGCAGGAAAAGGTGGCCGTCTCCAAGACCCGTTGACCGCGTGAGGAAGCTTTGGCGTGTTCAGGAGACCAGCATCATCCAAGAGTTTCTCGAGTTCTTTGCGGCGTGTACGCTCCTGTTCGAGGGCACCGCGAAGACGCGTACATTCGTCGAGAGCTACGTCCGCATCCTTGAGACGAGCATCGAGCTTCATGATTTCGTCCCTCATGCCATCACGCTCACGCATGAGGACCGCATTTTCAGCGATGGATTGGGAGAGTGCGGCAGCCTTGGCTTGCACTGACTTTTCCAAGCCTGACTTTTCCACCTCCAACAAGCCGAGGCGACTGCGAGCAACCCAAGCCTCTCTCCTCTCGGACTCGATCCTCTTGGCAAGCATACTGGTCTGCTTATCCGCATCTGCGACACGCTGTCTCCAACCATCGACGTCCTGTTTCAGTTCATCGCGCTCAGCTTTGAGATCTGAAATGAGGCACAACATCTCGTCGCTAGGCTCGGAAGACGCCACGGAAGACGCCACGGAAGTATCCGAAGCGTACGAAAGACAAGGTGAAGGAGGAGCGCGGTTTCTCAGGGTGCGCTCCAATTCAGTGATGCGGGAAAGGAGCACGTTGTGGGATCGAAATAAAAAATGCTGGTCTACAACAGAGAGGGGTTGTTTTTCTTGATCACCTGCAAATGAGAACCTGCGCTCGGTTGGCGTCATCTCGGGAGTCGGTAGAAGGCACACGTCTCGAGGGATCGATTCTGTAGAACGCTTGTAAGAAATGCTGCTACACCTCTTTTTGTCGCGGTCGGAGGGAGCGGGAGTGCTACCACCGAAAGTGTACGAGAAGCGCCTTGAGGAAGGTGTCTGGCAAACGGAAATGCTCGTGTTGTCGAATGGCGCGTTGACATTTGGTGGGATGACATCATCAAGAGCGGTAGGAACGAATGGCTTTCGAGGATTTGAACGGGTGACTGGAGTGAGAGTAGGGGTAGGCAGGTTACCTGCGACAGAACTCACGATACTACCCTGCACGAGTGACAAGGGACGTAGGTTGAGACTGGCGGGGCGGTGACGAGGGGTGACCCTTGCCGGGAGGGCGATGACTACCTGTTGAAACTCTTTACGTTCCCCGGTCGAACCGGCGAGAAATGGACTATCCTCGTCCTCGTCCTCCTCTTCCTCTTCGACAAGAGTACCGAGCTGGTCCTTTGAGGTAGATGTGGACCCAAACATCTTTCCGAATGAATCGCGCTTGGAAGGGAAGCTATTAGTTCCATTCAGGCCAGAGCCAGGTGGGAACGAAGTTTTTGTGGCTAGGACGACAATCAAGGTTGTGATGGGAAACAGAGGTAGAGGACGGTACTCACGCAGGTCGGAGAGCTTGGTGATATCGGGAGATGAAATATCAGGAATCTCGACTTTGGAGAAGGTAAGATCGGGCTTTCCCTCGAGGGCCCAGAGGGCTCTGCGACGGATAGAATCCTTGTCGCCCAGGTTGATGTTGTCGTCTGAATGGGCGGTAGGGAGCTCTGGGAGGGAGACGCCCATGAGTTCGGCCGACTCGCGGCGGGTAGAGACCGATGAGCGACGGCGGTGGTGAGAAGTGGGGCGCTTGGAAGGAGGATTGAGCGATACATTAGCATCCAAAGGGGGAGAATCAGGTGCAGAAGGGGAGAGAGCCGGTGCCGAGGAAGAAAGAGGCAGAGGGGGAAAGGAAGAAGTGGAGTTGTTGCGAGAGCGAGATCGTCCATGAGAGTGCCTAGAAAAGGTCTGAAGGCCTTGGGGGGGCGCGCCGCCGCCCATCTTGAAGGAGTGAAACTGCGGGGGATGTGAGGGGGGAGAGGGAGGAGAGGGAAGAGGGAGAGATACTCTTTTCCTTGCAGCCGTGTCCGAGTCTTGAGCGTTGTGTGGGTCCATATAGATAAAAGAGCGTGGTGGTGACGAAGAGAGAGTGGGTTGGGTTGGACGAGGAGGGGGACACTTTGCACACCAACTCGGGTCGAAGTAATACGCTCACTTGAAACTCCGACTATACAGCTTCCGATGGCCCTGTCCTCCGATCACTCATATCAGCGATCATGCCCAACCCCACAAGACTCGTCCCAGAGCACGCCCTCTTCTTCCTCTGCGATGTCCAGACCCGCTTCAGTAAGTGCTGTTCCCCCCCCCCCTCTCTCTCACCAGCGACGTACACCCCCTAGGGACCGCCATCTACGGTTTCGACGAGCTCGTCTTGACCTGCAACAAGATGCTCAAGGTCGCCAAGGTTCGGTCTCGCCACGTCCGTACTCACCCGCTTACCCCCGCATCGCCATTAGGTCCTTGGCATACCCGTCATCGTGACCGAGCAGAACCCCAAAGGTAATCGCTGCCCACGCGCTGCTCCATCCGCTTTACCTCGCTCCCCGTACACAATGCAGCCCTCGGAACCACTGCACCGGAAATCGACTTGCCGGCGCTTGCTGACCTGCACGTTGCGACGATCGAAAAGTCCCTCTTCTCAATGATGGTCCCTGAGGTCAAGGCGCTCTTGCGAGAACGCCCACATGTCACATCCGTCGTCCTGTTCGGCATCGAGGTCAGTTTACCCGAGCAAATCTCTCTCTCCGCTGACGTCAATCCAGTCACACGTGTGCATCCTCCAAACCGTGCTCGATCTCGTCCAAACCGGGTATGACGTCCATGTCCTCGCCGACGGTGTATCCAGTTGTAACAAGGAAGAGGTTCCCATCGCGCTCGCACACATCCGCCAAGTCGGTGGACACGTCACCACGAGCGAAAGCGCCGCTTTCCAACTTCAACGTCAGAAATATCTCGTAAAGTCTGGTCCGCCTTGCTAATCTCACTCGCAGGAGAGTCTGGGACCCCACGATTCAAGGCGTTCTCTGCCGTGATCAAGGAAGAGAAGGAGAACACGGTAAAAACGTCACAGAAGCTGCTGGAGTATCGTACTCTGTTGTAACCTGTTCAATGTAATATAACAGTGCTGTAGTCGGCCGTGGGAAGCTCGGAAGGACTGCTGCTGAGCCTCACCTTGACGATCAAGCCTCGAGCTCTACCTCTGCACCATGTTCGGCGGTCTATTCCACCTCGCCCTCGACGCTCTCCTCATCAGTGCTTTCCTGGCTGGCGTCAGGCGCTCGACCGGCCTCACGTATGTTCCTCTCACTCGTCCTTTCATCACACTCACGACGTCTCAGCCCTGCGCTATCCCAAGTACCTAACAAGGACGTTCGTCGTGAGTATCATCCTTCCCCTTTTCGCACCCAACTCTGTCTGATCAAACCACAGAACTGCTACGGACATATCTCGAGTTTGGTACGCCTCGTGTTCCATACCCTCAGCCGTGGTCGTCTAACACAGGAAACAGGAGAGTATGCTTTCGACTTTGCCATCGTCTTATTTGGGGTAATACCGCTCGTCGTATGTCAAGGTGCCCTCCTAACTCTCCCCGCCCGTAGCGCTCCAGCTCCTTCGAACGCAAGCAGTAAATTCTTTCTGTCGTTGGATGGCCGGTCTTCTGCTTTTCCTTATATCATTCTCCTACCTTGTCCTGCCCGTCCGTTACGCACCTCATCATAAGGACACGATCATCGTTCTGATGCCATGTATTATATCTTAGCCTGGTAATTCAAATTATCATGGTATACACGACAAGGAACGACGACGCGTGTGTTGGACTCGTTCATCCGAGGAAGTTGAAGACAAAGAAGTGGAGCACAATGGAACCCAGCGCAAAATCGGCAAATGCTCTGTATATGCGCATTGACCATGCATGACAGTGACGAAACAAGGGGGAAAACACACCTCTCGGGTGACACCTCTTTGAACTCTGAGCGGTTTTCGGGATTGACTTGCGCTCGAAGCGAAGCAGTGAGGACAAACTGTCCAACCGAGCTCGCGAATCTACACACGCCCAGGTCAGCCAAAGCAACGCAACTAATCGACGGGCGACGGCGTACCCGGCTAAAAAGGCGTTGAAAGGAAAGTTGGTGACGAGAACGCAGTATATGAATTGGAACACGCCGGAAAGCACGATGAATGTCAAGAATGCATCTATGAACTGGAGACGGTCTGGGGTCTGCTGCAAGTACGACTTCCACAGCGCGGACAGGGCCGTCTGCGAGGATACTTTTGGGCCAGCCATTTGCTGCGCGTGCGACGTGGAAACTGGTCAGAGGGGCAGAAATTAACCGACAACCGAAAACGGAAGTCGGCCCCAGTCGCGTCCAGCAAAAAATCAAAAGCGACCTTCCGACTCGAACAGACTCTTTTGTTCCTCTCTTTTTCTTGGTCATGAACACCGCTGGATTCCGTCTTGCCTCCTCACCGCGCTCCACCGCGCTGGCAGCCTCAAAATCTGCAAAAACCTGTCGAACGCCTTGTCGGCGGCATGTACACATGCGCAAGGACCTACCGTACAAGATTGAAGCCGGCCTCGGAAACTTCATGTCTCCCCGAACACTCCAGATGGTCGCAGTCGAGTACCAACAAGGTCTGCTCGACCGTCTGAACGAAGAATGTCGTGGTAAGCACGTTCGTCGCACTTTACCCCACCAACTCGAACTCGGAACTCCAGGCGTCGAGGACAAACGGAAGACTGTTGCTCAGCTCGTTCTCGATACGGCTCGGTCGCAAGATAGGGCCATCACCTTCAAATACGCCAGTCATGCCCTCAACAACAGCTTCTTCCTCAACTGCTTGGTAAGGTCTACACCTCACTTCCGGCCCGTCGTGTCCCCCCACACCCCCTTTTCTGAAATTTCTTATTAGCGACCCCCATCAGAAGTGGACACGGGCGAAAAGCGCATCGACGCGAGCTTCTTTGGTACCGCCATCCAGAAGCAATTCGGTGGCTTCGATGCATTGCGTTCCCTATTCTCAGCTGCTGTCAATGGTATGGCAGGCTCGGGATACGTCTGGTTCGTCACGGACGCGAAGCGAAACCTCGCTTTCATACCCACATTTGCATCGGGCACCCTTCTCATCCGTTCAGGCGCTGGTACAGTCGAGCCGATCACGGCACCCGTGCTTGGCGAGCACGATCCATCGACACAACCAGCTCAGAATGCCGCACATTCGACTCGGGTGCCATTCGCGGAAGCAAGCAGTGCATCCACCCCGTCTTCACCCTTGTCCGGTACCTTGCGCGTCCCACAACTAGATCCTTCGTCTCCGGCACGGACGTTCCACACTTGCGTGCTGTCCCGTGACGACTACAAAACACGCGCACGCTCCTTTTATGACCCCACCGCGCCGTCGCTCTCTCCTTACGGCCCACAGGATTCGCGTGACCTCACCACGCTTGGAGAGTACATCTATCCCCTGTTTTGTATCAGCGTACACGAACATTGTTGGCTTCTTGATCACGGGATTTGGGGAAAGGAGAAGTATCTCAAAGAGTTTTGGACGGTCGTAGACTGGAATCAGGTCGTCAAACGATTTGAGACCTTCACCACGACGATGATTTGAGCGGGGGTAGAGCCACAGGGGTTGGATGATCTACGCCCGGCATCATAATTCACTGCTCGCCTGAAATGTGTTTAAAGTATACCGTCTTTAAAACAATTTTCGCCCGATTATGTATTGCAAAGCGCTACGGACAAATTGAGGACCTGTCATCTGCGTGTTACCACCTCCACTCAATGGAACCACAACTCATTGCCCGCACGCCCTTGTACATCTTGTAGGTCTCACCCGAAAGCCGAACCTGGTCAACTTTGAGAGACGAGAAACTGTATGAAGGGACTTCAAAATAGATCTGGAATGCGTGCGCCGGGCGTGCAACCTTCGCCCTGGGGAACGACGCCATTAAAACATGCGTTTGAACAACGACAGTGGAAGAAAACGCACTTGGAGGTCCAAGAACCACGAAGCACCCAACTACCAGACGAGTGCATGATTGGGATGGTCCAGCGAAGTACCTTGAAGTCGAGGATTAGGATCTTGCGTCCAGATCGTAAAACAGGAATATACACACTTGTCTTCGTTGTTCAAACGTCCACGAACCTTCGATACCTCCTACGGATCCGACTCCAGATCCGGCACTCGAGATGGTACATTGTGCCCCAGTTGCGCCTTCGCCGAGGTAAAGCTCTATCCGAATGTTTTCCATAATCTTCATTGTCCTCGAGCTAAAGGTGATCGTGAAATTGCCTAAAGGCAGCTAAATCACACACTGATCTGCAAAACGACAACATGAAGATGATGAGCGCACCCCCAAACTCCCCTATGGCGATATTCGGTTTCAGAGCAAGCGGTACTGGCACATTTCCGGCCAGTGCACCGTGCGGTAATGCATATTGATATTCCGCGAGCACGAATTTGCCATCAGGTGGGACAAAAGACAGCGTCTTTTCCCGCATCCATCGTTGAAGCCTTGGATCCCTTTGTCAACATATCGTGCGGACCACAGAACACATAACACATAACACTTGCCGTATGCAGGGATGAAAAGCGCACTCCGTCATGACGCTCGGATTTGAAAAGCTCAGGAGCAAATCCGGCATGCCTGTCATTATCCCGGCTGCTTAGTGCTGCTGATAGAGAAACCTGCGCGCCTACCGGTCAACTTGGCATTACTTTCGATTTTGCCATACACGTTGCTCGTGAGTGCGGCCCCGTTACTGGTGTGTAGAATTATTTCTAATCCGCTGATCAGCAATCACGACAATGACTTGCCGTCCGACGATGGCCCGCATTTCTTCAGTGACATCGAATAGGATTTCATTGTGATTGTGTCGAACACCGAGTTTTCGCCATGGAATGGGAGATGCGAAGGCGCCAGGTGGGGCGCTGGGTGCAACAGAGCCTGGAACGCGGGAAGTAAAGTGGATCAGCGGTTATGAAGGTTTCGGAGACATTTCCCCGCACCTCCAGGACGATTTGGGCCGGACGACGTGGCTGTTGGAAGCGAAGCGAGAAATTTCGAGAGGAGAGAGGGAGGGAGAACGATATCACGTAGTGCATTTGGAGACGTTGTGAGAGGATATCCGGAAGAATCCAGCGTTTCTTCGAGCAGCTATTTGAGTTAGACCAGCAGAGCGACGGTGAAACGGAACGAAATCATACCTGATATACGACATCGAAATTGTCTTTGAGGGTGACTGTGCTTACCGTACCGAAATAATCGTGCAGGATATCGCTAAATGCTTGCAAGAATGCGAAGGCAATCAGAGGATCGGCTACAATGCAGAAGATTCTGGTGAGCGGAGAAATGAGCATATTGGATGTCCCTCACCATCACCGGAGACGCTTGCAATCAACCGCAGCTCTCCCATTTCAACATGACAGCATGCACTTCCACCCGAGAAGTCCCCGATCCCTGGAGGTACATATATGACGGGATCCACACTGTCAGTGCGAGAAGCTTTGGAGAGTTCGTTGTTTAGCGCGTCGATGTGGAGCAATGGGTACGCTGGAGGGAAGGAGGTGTACCCAGACTGGATGACGGGTCGTCTGCATGTTGCTGAGTGATCCGTAGAGAGTCGCACCACCTCAAGACATGCACGCACCCTGACGCGTCGAGAATGATCAAACCGTCGATGGCCATGTTTTCTAATGTCAGGCGACGAACGACTACTTACGTGATGGATAAAACGCGTTGAGTTCTTATGCCTTTGGATGTAGATCAGTTGGGTGGTGCATTGACTTGACGTGCAACACATATAGATATCCGACAGTACTAAAGCTCTAAGGAAACCATCCAAGAAGCAAACTTTGAATCATTGGCAGTCGTTCGTCATTTAACAAACATCCCGATTGGCAAACTGAACGGAAATATACTGGTCCCACACAAGTCATTCTAGACATACTTGCCAAAGAAAGGTATCAATGACTGAGCGAGGGTATAGCTGAAGACCAGCTTCGGACCAACAACAAGGATCTGTTACACGGAGTGAGAGAAAACGGAACGGGTCAGTCGGACGAATGTTATACTGCCACACGCGCCCTAACCTTTGGCGTCAAACCCTTGAAGAACGCTGTTATGCCCTCGTTGCGAACCAGGTCCCTTACGACCGTCAACCCAGGCACCTTTTGCTCAAAGTTGGCATTTTGGATGCGCGTCTTGACAGTATCGAGCGGTGCAGCGACCGTGATGGAGGCGACGGCACCCGCGACCGAGGCGATAAAGTTTTGGGTCCAGGTAGCCTTGGAATAGTCTGTCACGCCAAGCACGTACTCCTTTGTGAGAGCTGATCCACCGAAGAGCTGGAAAGTGAAGAGTAAGAGGTGAGTTGAGTAAAGTAAGGGCGAGGGGACATACTGCGAACGACCCGGGGGCATTGCGGGCCATTGTCCAGCCCCAGCCACGGTAGAGGGTGGTACCCTCCTCCAAGAATATCCGGATGACACCACGTCCGCGGAATGCTTCCGGATTTACTTGACGTTTGATTTTGAGTGCATCAAGAGGGAGGAGGACCTGAGTGTCGAAAAAAATAACAAGGTGAGGACGTAAACAACTTCCCAAAAGTCGTAAAGGCATACCACTTCGCCCACTCCTGTCAAGCTGTATCACAGGGCGTCACGCACATGGCAAAGAATGGCGCGATCTAACACATCGACGTACCTCCCAGCGCAGGCCTGCATCATCATCTTTCCGTTCCGCTCGCCAAACATGCCCGTAAAATCGTCCTTGTAATTCCGCGAGATGATGTCGTTAAACCATGGCTGCCCACCGAATTTGTATATCCGTTGGGTGACCTTGTATCCTGCTGCGTACCCAAGGCCAGGGAACAGGGAAAAAAACTTGCGACCGAGAGGGGCTGTGGCGAAATCACGGAAGATGATGCTGTTGAGTGCTGAGAATGTAACCTGGGAGATCACGGGAGGAATAAGGTGAGGAATGGATGATAGGGAGGACCGGAGTATTACCTTGGTCTTGTTGCTCATAAGCCGCTTGGCAACTGTGTCCACCGGGTGGAATACCAAAAGCTCGGCAACACCTGCATGGAAATATCTCTCGGTCAGCCACTGCACGTCTGTCCGTCCGGCCACTGCAGGCGCCTCACCGGATGCACCTGAGCCGAGGACACGCGCCGTGCCCGACTCTTTGCCCTTTCCAGAGTGCGAAGGAGACATTGTCCACTCAAACAGCAAAAGACGTGGAGAACGAGGAAAAGGGGAAAGAAATGAGGACGGCTCGCGCGAGGCGTACTGTTCGATTTATTCGACGGGGCTAAGGTTGCTTAAAAAGTCCTACAGGATGGACTCGCAATACAGGAGTTATGTAAGTGGTGTTCACCTATTTCGGAAAGCGGTCAAGGGCTGGAGCGTCATTTCTGCACCAATCAAGTTGGCACTGCAAGTGACATGCTGTTCGCCTCGATTCTTTGGTCTGCTCAGAAGAACCCAAACAGGTGACACAGACCAGTACCACAGCAACGACCGGTCCATCAGCTCCTGCACAAAATCCGTAGACTGACGGTGAGGAGAATTGCACCGTGGTAAACAAAGATCGAGAGTTGTCTCTGGACGAGTCTAGCCACTTGGAACAGGGGTCGATAAGATACAAGACTCCAGGTAGAGGCTTGCTTCTGATACACTGTTGCCGACTGGCAGCAGTTTAGTGAGTACAGTACCTCCAAGGTCATCGACAAGGTTGGAGGTACCCGGCCACTGACAGCTCAGGTTAGCCTCTCCTAGCACACTGACTATCCTCTATGGTCTTATTTTGTGCTCCCTAAAGTCCCAATCATGAAAATACTTGTATACTGGCTGTCCCAACCTCCACCTCCCCCCTTGCATGCTTCAGTGTCTAGTCAAGTGCACCACACATCTGCTGAACAGGATGGCTCTCATTCTTTCCAACCATGACCATTGCTAGGAACATTGTATTTGAATGATCTGTCTGATGGAATGGCACTGCCCTATGTTTGACTCAAATGTTGTGTTGGGCTCTCCATTGAACCAGGGAGAGGGTGATGTGGCCATGCTCTCTGGGCACTCATCATGGGTGCCTGTTGTGTGGTGGGGCAGCATTAACAAGACAGGAAGCAGTGTCCAGTGTCAAGGAAAAGATACTTGTGTATGATGACAGGCATGGCTCCTTTCCCCTTTCTGCTAGTACTAGCCTGAGTGCATGGAAAGGGTCCACAATGTAGTGTCTGTCCTTGCTCCTTTCCCCTTTGTCATTGGCCTTTTCTGTCTTGCATGGCTGTGAACATGCCATTTGCAAGTCACCTCCCCTTCCCTTGTGCTATCCTTTCACTAATATGCCTCCCTTGTTCTACCATACATCATTCAATTATTTGTTATGCTGTAGCAAAGCCATAGCATTTCCTGCCACATGTCTAGCATCCCTGTTCAACCAGACTCGTTCATCCTGTATGCTGAC
>QGOH01008359.1:21007-61050 GCA_003313155.1 Boletus sp. MG95
GTCTTGTCCCTAGCGAATGTGATGCACGCCGTGAGGTGCAGTTAGCCGGAACGAACGGAACGTCGTTGGCATGCTTGTGTTTTCGACACGGCTTCCTTTCGGTAAATAAAAAGATTGCATGCGGAGGCCAGGCAGCGCACCCCGCTTTGTACGTCGCCGATCTGCCAATAGGCGTCTGCTGTGGCGGCAGCCCGTCGCCGAACTGGAACTTGAACTTGATGCGGGGGCGGGCGAATTCCGGGGATCGTCGGGGGGTGACGAAGATCTCTGGGGCGCGGCGATCACGTGACTGATGACCGCCCGCTTTTGGCGCGATAAAACGCTCGTAAGAACCCGAGTCATCGGTTGCCTAAAAGAGAGACTTGGCACTTATCTCAACTACCCCCAAAGTGGCCTCTCTTCCAACTCTACAGCCTCCACGACGCCATGGCGCACACATCCGCGGTTTATTCTCACTCTCAACAAGACGTTCTCAATACCATTCACGCCCAGTTCACTCTATCGGAGGACACCCTCCTAAACCTCACCAAGACCTTCTTACGCGAGGCCGCCCAGGGACTCGCTAGCTATGGTCACCCCATGGCGATGATGTATGTACTCATTATCGCTGCCGATCAAACTAATATGTAATGCTCTCAGTCCGACGTTCGTCAAGTCTGTTCCAGACGGTTCCGAAACTGGGTATGTCTCGCTCACCTCCCCTGGTATGCCATGCTCATCTTGCCTATCAGTACTTTTCTGGCCCTTGATCTGGGCGGCACAAATCTGTAGGTCAATAATCAGACTTTAAATCCCGCCTGCTGCATGACGAACCCAGCCGCGTGTGCGAGGTAACTTTGCATGGCAATAAAACGTTCACGCTCCGCCAGCAGAAATACAAGGTCTCGGAGACGCTCAAGACGGGAGAGGTGACTGCGCTTTTTGGTACGGGCGTCTGACGTCTTCTACTGCAAATTGTGACGAGTCACTTGAAGATTACCTCGCCGACTCCGTCGATACTTTCCTCACAGATTCTGGCTCACCCTCCAGTGTCATCCCACCCTCACTTGCTCCAAACGGATCTCACGACGCCGTCCTTGCAAATAATTCCGATCCGTCATACATTCCCCTCGCCCTCACATTCTCCTTCCCCGTAGAACAGACTGCTCTCGATTCTGGCACGCTCCTGACCTGGACAAAAGGTTTCTCAGCCAAGAATGCCATCGGAAGGGACGTCGTCGGGCTCCTGCAGGATGCGTTTGACAAGCAACATATTCATGTCAGATGTGTTGCGCTCGTCAACGATGTTAGTGTCGGCATATTCATCTTTCCCTGTTCCATGTCATTCCGTCCTAAATTTCTGCTCACTTGATCGTCTTGACTGAGATAACGAGTTTGTAGACTGTTGGCGCCCTCCTATCACGGGCGTACACGGAAGGTGGATGCATCCTTGGTGCTATTTTTGGCACCGGGACGAATGGTGCATACGTGGAGGAGGTGGCCAATATCACCAAGCTTGGAAATGGGCCAGCTGCTGCAGAGGGTGGTTATATGATCGTCAATACCGAATGGGGAGGTTTCGATAATACGGTACGTCCCTCCCCTCTGTTTGATGGGATTTGTCCACGTCATAATCTATTCAATATATTAGCGGACCGCCCTCCCCTCGACACCATATGATAACAAGCTTGATCGTGAATCCATCAATCCGCGCTTTCAGGCATTCGAGAAATTCATCTCGGGAATGTATCTCGGAGAAATTGCACGAAACGTCATTCTTAGCCTTGTAGATGCTGCTCCAAAATCGCTGCTTTTCGGAGGAAATTGCACCCCGACCATGAATAAACAATGGGGGCTTGATACAGCAGTGTTAAGTGAGATCGAGGAAGCATGGCAGGGCATTGGAAGATTCGCCTTTGGTCAAACTGGCATCGCAGTCTCTGACGAGGAAAAATTGAACCGCGTACGGGGTGTCATCGTGCATCGTCTCGGTTTTGCCGATGGATCCACGGTATCGCTAGCGGATGCGGATGCTGTTCGGCAAATCTGCGGGCTCGTGGTCACACGGGCAGCGCGTATGAGCGCTTGTGCCGTAGCTGCAATCTTGGTGCAGACTGGCCGTGCCCGTTGCGCCGGGAGCGACACATCGACCCCCGCTTCCTTGCGGGACGAGGGGAAGCGAATTGGCGTTGGCGTAGATGGAAGGTTCGTTCCACTTTCCCTTCTCTGACATTTGACGATGACCCAGAGGTCGATTGACTGTTGCTCGTTTTGCACCACCTAGTTTGGTCGAGTTCTATCCTCGCTTCGAGTCTACACTGCGGGAAACGTTGGGCGTACTCGTGGGTTCGGAGGTCGAGCGCCGTGTAGAGATTGGTTTGGCCAAGGATGGCAGTGGGGCTGGAGGTAAGCCGGTTCTAAGCAGTACTCTCGACGCTCTGGGCGGCGCAATCTGATGGCGTGCTCCCCCGCTATAGCCGCCTTGTGTGCACTGGTGGCGCACAAGCAGAGCGTGGCCAAACAGGTGCAGCACACATACAGCCACGACCGAGCAAACGGACCACCTCAGATCCGATCCGTGGAAGGCTACGCCTACCTGACCTCATTGTCGTGATGGCGTCATGCAAACGTAGACCAGAATGGAAACCCAAGACCAAGATTTCAGAAGTGTGTGCATACGTCATCGCATCCCCACAACCGTGTTTGTATGTATTTTCGTTTGTCTTCCCTCGGAGTGCAGTTAGATGTCGCGTGGTCTATTGCATAATTTGTGTATGACGAGTATTTAAATATCCAGGCAACCAAAGCTAGGTGCTATATATACAAAGCCATCTGCCCCGAGGTGCAACATGCTGGGAAAGTGCGCGGAAACATTCGGAATTTGACACCACGACGTGTGTCTACTTGCCACGCTGTCCCCATGTGTCCAGCCGTTTCATCACGCGGGACCATGCGGGATCATCATCATCCACATCAACGTCATGTTTTACATCATTTTTTTATATTGAAACAAACACCACCGCGGTGGCGGCGAAACCTACGTATGAAACACGAACAAGTTACTCCAGAGCGTAGATGTATGGATATTATACTGCTAATCGTATCGTACATGGCGTACACGTCTTTCTCATGTGTCAAACTTCGTGTAGGGTCCAAGGGCATGTGAACAAAATGGCGTGGCAGTGAGGAAAACGGATGATGAGCATGTGGTCATACGCAAACGTCGTCTTCTGCGATCTATATATGGGGTCAGACTGCATGGAAGGAGTCGAGCCGGGCAGGGTTTTGACACTTCGTGCGGAGCACAAGTAACAATACAAGGGTGCGTGTGGCGGAGGCAATGACGCGTGATGGTGATCGAGGGCGAAATTACAGGCATGAGTGAAGTCAGCACGAAGATATCATTTTTCGTGTATTAGACATCTCAGCTGATGAGTGTAATATACCGTTCCTAGACGGATCAGTTAAAACCAGCGCTTCGTCTATACGAGAGCAGCTCACCGACGATGATGCATGCGATGAGCATCAAGGCAGCTCGACGTTGAAACTTGAATTGTTATGAACGACTCAGTACCCGTACGACGCTCGCGCGGTGGTTGCGCCGCCAGCACCACCTTTGGTAGCCATATTCATGCTCATGCTGACAGGTTGTCCGTTGGACACAACCCCGTTCACTCCGTTGGATGGTACGACGCCAGGGCCCACTGTGGGCCCTCCTGGGCCGATGACAGTGTTGCCAACGAGTGCCGAAAGCCGCGATATTTCTTCTCGCGAGGACACCAGCGCCGACGTGAGCCGCTCGTTTTCTGTGGTGAGATACTCGACTTTGGCCTGGAGAGAGGCTAGCCACGCCTTCTTCCGTTGACGACATTTTAGAGCAGCTGGATGGATGTCAGAACGGTACAGTGAACAGATATTCGAGGGTCCGGACCTTGTCTGTTGCGTTCCAAAAAGTTTCTGCGTTTTTCTTCCTCGGTCTCTGGCTTTTTGTGTTGTTTAAGCTTGGCACCGCCAGTTTGGGATTGCTGTTGGTGGTGCTGTTGTGATTGCACCATGTCGTCCTCGTCTTCTTCTTCTTCTTCCTCCTCCTCCTCCTCGTCACCCGAGTCTCGGCCCATGCCGGTGCTGACGCTATTCACGGTGTTTGCCCGGGTACGTTTCGTCTGAACGGTCTGGGGGACTACGGCACGCGCGGTGGGCGGAGAAGGGCTGCCTGTGTCGTAAGACTTGCGTTTTGTGCCTCTGCGGCCATTTGCAGGCACGGCTGCTGCGCCGTTGGCACGTGCCTGGGCTTCCTCACGTTTCGTGAGTTCTTGGTGGGCTTGTGATAGCAAGTACAAGCCGTTTGCGGCAGTGACTGCGTTGCTGATATAAGCAGGATCATTATCTTGATTCGCTGTGACTGAGGTGGAAAGGTGAGAGCTCGTTGCCGGGGCATGTGTAGCGGCTGTGTACTGGTTCGAGGAGTTGCCAAGTACGCCGTTTATCGCCGAGAGGGTGTTTGGGGTGATGGTGGCGTTTGCAGAGCTAGAGCCGCTGTTGTTCATGAGGGCAAGGAACGCGGCGGTATTCGGAGAGGGAGGGGGGAAAGACACTGGGCCACCGACGAGGGGGGTTAAGCCAGTGCCTGGAGTGAGGCCTGTCCGGGGGGTGAGGCCTGTTCGGGGGGTTAGACCGGTACGAAATGAGGCGGGGTCAAAAGGGAGATGGGGGGCAGTGTCGGAGCCCTGCTGGGGACCGGCGAGCATGGCGGGGGAGAGCGGGCCGGCGCGAAGGGAGTTGGCGAGGGAGGTGGAGAACTGCCAGTTGTAGCTTTGATCGGAGGGGGAGGCGATGGCGGCGACCGGGGGGAGGACGGTGCGTGGAGAGGAGCGGCCGGCATCGTTCTTTGGGTGGGAGATGGAAGAAGCCGAGGGGGGTCTGTCGGGCTGAGAGGCACGGGACGAGTGGTTGGAGGCCGGGCTGGCCGAGTCTCGGCGGGATGCAGAAGAGTGGCGGATGTGGGAGGGGCGGGAGAAGGACTGCTCGAATGGGTTGGGCTCGAGATCAAAGTCAGAGCGGGTCTGCCGTTGGGAGTGCCGGTGGGAGTGGTGTTGCTGCTGTTGGTCGGCGGAGGAGGGTGCGGAGGGGGACTCGCCGGAATTCTTGGGCGGAGTGGACATGTCGAGTCGGCGATGACGATGGTTATGACGACAGCACGCACTCTGCTGACTGACACAGCCTGGACAGATTCAGTTCAGCTCAGACTCGCTCGGGATCGCAGATACTTGCGTTTCAGCCCGTGTCTTTTTTTTTTTTTTTCTTTCTTCTCTCGAATGTTGTGTGCACACTACTATCGTGCTCGTCTTTGCTGGCCCGTGCGCAAATCGCTTGTTTTCCGAGTAGAGGGTTGCGAGAAGGAATGACGACGTCTGACGTAGTCGTGTTATATTCGACTTCAAGCGGAGTTCAAATGGGCGCAATATGTCAACGGCATCTCCTCTTTTTCCTATCGCAGATCCGATATTGATCTGATGCACGTCATACCCCCTTCCACGCTACAATCCCCGTGTCCCCCCACATCCCCCGCAGGTCGTCTCCTCCCATGTGTGATCCGCGCCATCGACCTGCCTCGTTCCCAACCGACCTAATACGGATACCCGCGCGCATCTCCCTCTCCCCCAGTATCCCCCTCCCTCGCCGCACATCCGTCCAAGTATCCCAGCAAGGCCTCCTCGTACATCTTGCGCCCCTTATAAACGGCAACATCGTCTGGCCAGCTTCGAATCGCGCTCGCCAGTCGCCCCGCCACCCCTCGTTCCCGTGCCAGCTCCTCCACCTCGAACAGATACGTACGTATCCCGAAAACAATCGCCCCTGTCCGTGGGAGTCGCCGCAACGTCTGTCGCTCGCTCCGAAGCCGAATTGTCCCCGGTTCAAGGCACCCAGCTGGCTCAGCACTGTGTCCGTGCCCATGGACAAAATCATCCTCGCGTCCGTTGGTCGACTCTGACCACCCTAGTTCCTCCGGATCAATGTCAGAACTCGGTCTCCCCACCCCATGCTCGCTCCCCTTGACGACCTGTATAAAATAATTATTCCGCACCACCGGCTTATCCAGAGCCATCCGTCTGAAGAACCGCTCCATGCTCATGTCCAGTTTCTCTCGGACTGAAACGACAACTAAGCCCATGAGCCATAGACCACCCTAAACGCACTCACATCGAGGTACATTCCCCGACACATGGATCTCATCGAGCGACATGCCAATTTTGTTGTCCATCCGCCAGAACCCTATCGTTACGTGGGAGAAACAACATCAGTGATGCCTACTCAAGTGCGCGTTTTCCCACTCACCTGGGGTGCATATCGATCCAGCTTGGAAATAGTACTTCCCGTCCGATCCTGCGCCGCGCCAGAGTCAGCAACCACCACGACAAATAAAAGTGCCACGCGGAAAGAGAGTCCCAAGTCACCTTCAATCATGATCGCCATGTCTTCTTGGACCCTGTCACCGTCTCCATCAACACGTTACGATACACGCATGAGATGTAGCTCACAGCCCAGTCACAATCTTCATAGCTTCTTCCCCCATGTCCACACCCTGAAGAGCGTCCAATATACTCAGGTCAAATTTGGCACCGGTTTCGTTGACCTCAATGGCACAAATCGGCAGGTTCCCGTCCCACGAGAGCGGAACTCCGTTAATAGAAGGGATAAAGGAAGTGGAAGGTGGGATCCGGGTAACGCGGAAGGACGTCGGATACCGTCGAGAAAGATATTCTGCGAGCTCATACACCAACTCTTTTGCTATATGGAGGTCCACTGGACAATCCTATTCAAACCAAAGAGGGATATTGCGTACCGGCCATGGCCCCTCCCGACACCTGAACGATGCCGTCTTCACGTAAAGGCAAAACCCGTACAGCATTCCTCCCGCGGGTTCCAAGTCTGAAACTGCGGACGCGCTGGTAAGCCGAGTAGTTGGAATCGAGCTCAATCCATTCACTCCATGGCATGGTACGAATGCCCATCGTCACACTACCAGGCCATGGTTAGACTGCTCCACCTCTAACCATGTGCAAATTACGCGTCGTGTAACTCACTGATATTCACCCCACCGAAATGGACGATATGGAACAGGCTTTATATTCCTGAGCTCGAACGCACAAGGGGTGACCTCTGGATAGTCGAAACGTTGCGGAGTCCACACTGGATTGAGGCGACCGGTGAGTAGTCACTCCAACACAAAGATAACTCGACTGACCTCCGTGCTCACGATTTTTGCTCTCTGCTTCACCTGTGGCGGCATCCGACTTGACGAGGATGGTGTTACTGGGCTTAGAACTTGCCTTTGTCCGCGTCCACTTTAAAGCCCCAAGAACGACCAAGAGTACGAGGCCGTGGAGTATGGTGTGGAGCAGTATGCGAGATATTGGCGCAGGTACGTCATTGGAGCCAGAAGGAGCAGCGTCATCCCAGATGCTGTGTAGCCGAATCGCGGATATTAGCTTGCTGAACCAGCGTTCCAACACCATTAGTGAGGGTCTCGAAGGATGGGGTTTTGCGGAACCCTTGGGTGGGAATGGAGGTTGCATTTGTGTGTGTTATTCATACGGACGAGAGATAAGAACGTACCGGCGTCATCTGATCATGAGCGTGTTATCAAAGCAGTCTCTCGTTGAATCATGTTGATAAGCATCCCTG
Organism: Boletus sp. MG95; assembly: GCA_003313155.1. NCBI lineage: Eukaryota > Fungi > Basidiomycota > Agaricomycetes > Boletales > Boletaceae > Boletus > Boletus sp. MG95. The sequence goes on from QGOH01008359.1 coordinate 28,673, forward strand.
TTTACAGGCTCCGTATAGTTCGATGGAGACACTCATACTCGGTATTCGGAATCCAGTACTCATTCGAGCTTTCATGGCCTGGAAGAACGAGCTTCGAGAACTGGCCACAGACTCGGAGGCGCCACACTTTTCACGACGATCTGCTCGAAAGACTAGGGAGTGAAGCATTAATTATTATCGTAGATATTTTCGGGTCAACATAAATATAATTGAGACGTCGGCAGTTCCCGGCACCACACTTACTGTTTCTCCAAGACTTGCAATTCCGAGCGTCCGTACGAACAGTCCATTGCGTCCTATTACTCAACTTACCCTTTCTCATCAGGTCATGGCCTCCAAAGCAGCCGTCGCCGCCGTTGTGAGTTTTACTGGTATGCTCTCCAACGTCCTATTAAATGACGCGTGAATAGGACTTTGCCCGAGTGTATACAACACTTGGACTGGGAAAAGGTAAACGCCTTCATGGGAGATGCTCTGCAGATACTTATCGTCACTGTTTGCAGAGTCAATTGCTGCTCTCCAGGCGTTCCGAAAGCGGCACGGTGATGCTCAGCGTATCCATGCTCAATATACCTCTCAACCCACTACCGTCGACTTTGCTCACTATCGCTCCGTCCTAAGAAATACTGCAATTGTCGATGAAGCTGAGAAGCTATTAAAGGACTTCAAGCCTGTTAGTTACGACGTCAATGCACACATCAAGGCCATTGAAACGTTTGAGGCCAAGGCAGTCAGTCGTCACGGTTTCGCTAATTGTATGTCATTTGACGCTCGACATGTTGTAGGTCGAGAAAGCCAAACAGACTGCACAAAAAATTGATGTCGAACTGAAAGACCTCCAAGCTACGCTCGCCAATATCGAGGAAGCCCGTCCATTTGAGGACTTGACTGTAGGTTCACCTGTTGTCAATGGAATCGTAATTAAATTTTATCTCGCAGATATCTGACTTTGAAGATTCTCACCCACGGTTGGCGGAAACTGTTGATACTATGGTGAAGAAAGGCAAATTTAGTGTGCCAGGTAAACCCACATAGACGCGTATGTTGATCACTACTGACGTTTCTCTAGGCTACAAAGAGAAGTTCGGCGACCTCTCCCTCGTGTAGACCCTTGTGTATATCCCTCTAATAGAATTCATCATTGGGTCCATAGTCAGAGGGTTCTTTGAAATTGATTCGAACAGTTGTTTTCAGTTTCGTGTGCTTCTCATACTCCCCGCTGACTAAGCGAGGGTGTGCTTTCCGTACGCTCGCTGTGGTGTCAAAGCGGACGCCGCTTGGACTCTGCCTTTCGCCACGACCCGCTTAGCGTTGCCATTGTCCCCTCTGTGATATATGATGGCTTCCCAGCCCCCCTCACCTTCAAAAGTAGAGGCTTCCACAGGCATGGGCTACTTCTCTGCATCATTCGAACGATTTATCCGCGATGACATCTCGGATTGGGCTGGAGCGTTCACTTTGCTCGGTATGTGGAGCGTGCTTTTTCTTGCAATGTCTCTGAACTCATTCTTGCAGATACTATGGAAACGTATTTTGATTCCCGCTTGGATCTGCTTCAGAGGCATATCCAAAAACACGGCGATAGGCTCAAGACAAAAGCTGAGGAAGCACTCAAGAAACGCGCCCATTCTGGCGATGTGCTAGCAGAGAACCTGGAGCGTGAAATCAAAAACTTCAAGTTAAAGGTGCTTTCCGAGTCACTAGCGCATGTGCAGGCCATTCTCACTCGCGTATGCAGGTTTCTGCACGTATGCAATCGCTGGTGACATCGTGGCATTCCGCGAAAGTGGTTCGAACGCGTGAAAAGGTTTCATTCTTCTTTGGCGTGATGTCACTATTGGTCTCAGCGCTTTTGTTTGGGATGGCCCCAGAGTATGGATCCCACCTCACCCACGACCAAAAATACTAATGACGCATGTCGTAGATGGGTTCATGTTGCATACACTGTTCAGGGGTTATATCTGCTCCCTCTCCGCGCTTATACCTACAAGAAGCGTTCCTGGCATTACTTTCTCTTCGACCTCTGCTATTACGTTACAATCCTCAACTTCGTTTACATCTGGTTCCTCCCATCCAATACGGCATTGTTCATGGCGTGCTACTGTCTCTCGCATGGGTCGCTTGCGAGTGCAGTCGTCACGTGGAGAAACAGCCTTGTATTTCATGACTCCGATAAAGTGACATCGCTATTCATTCACGTCTATGCCCCGTTCACATTCACTGTCATACGGTGGGTCATCATCAAGTACAATTTAGTCGTCGACTGTGACCTTGGTATAGGCATTTCTATCCTGGGGCAGAACAGCGTTTCCCTGCGCTAGCGGCGTTACCCTACTTGGATCCTGGACGCGCGCTATTCATCAGTGGTGCTATTTGTAAGTTGATATAATTTCCAACGTACTGTCCTTGACTTTCCCTGGCAGATCTCATTTGGCAATTGTTGTACTGGAAGGTGAGACACAATCCAAACCTGTTGCACACGAGCTAGGTTCTGATGTTCGTAGTTTGTGTATGTAGATCGACGCACGAAGATCGAGTCTGGGCAAAGGACTACGTCCTTGACATACCTTCTCAACGACAAGCGTGGTGCAATTGGGCGTGCGCTCGATAGGGCTCGTCCGGAAATGCGCGCAGCATATTTTATGGCTGGTCAATTCGGCAAGTACTATGTTCGTTCTCATAGGTTATCCGCTTATGCGGTCTATCTTAGTGTATTCTATTCTGACAGAATTGCCGGCGGTATACCTGTTGTACGACAGCCCTCGATGGAGTGGTACCTTCTTGTTTTTGATCTTTGCTGTGAGTGTGTGGAATGGCGGAGGATTCTACATCGAAGTCTTTGGTCGCAAGTGTGTATAACCTACCATTCATCCCCTTTTTTGCATACTGACTACTGGATCCAACAGATTCGAACGTGAATTGGAGGCGTTGCGCAAAGAGCTCGCTGAAAGCAACAATCGCTCCGGGCGCTCTAGCCCTCAGCTGACGGACACGGAATCGCTTACGAACACCCCTTTCATAGACAACAAGGCACTTCCCCCTGCTGATGACTCGGTTGGAATCGATAACAACCCTTCAGAAGACAAGAAGGATCAATAATTATTCAGTGGCTGCCTGTTGCTAAATGTAGAACAATATTACCGAGACCTCTTAATGTCCTTTTATGATAGCATTTTCATGCTTGGTCACAATATCATGTATCATCTTTCACTCGAGATTGTAGAACATAATTCTGTCTCTGCTGCTTCTGCTTGGCCCCGTCCCGCTACGAACCTTTTACGTGCCATGTTTGGAGATATAGCTATAAAGTTCTCCCAATGTATACCACTCGTAACCCATCCCACGAAGGGGCACCCTTCTGCTAGAAGACGTGCTTTCGCTGCCTGGTAATGTGAAATGCTTTGTTTCACTTCAAAGTATGTCCACGTTTCCGTGGGATACGGTGGATGATAAGAAGACTGTCCGTCACCGTGGAGGAGCAGCACGGTATCACAGTAAAGCTTGAACATGGACGACTTTGAGAGTTGCGGTCTATCCAATGTGTAACACGACAGGCAACAGGATCGGATGATACGCCACACCTACCTAAACATCATCTTGAAGCGGTGTTTTGGAGGAACACCTCGTTTAAGGCCATTGATCAATATCTCGTGCGAAACGGATGAATCCGCGATCCAGCACAGCGCTAGTATAATGCAAATACGCCATCTTAGTAGACGAAATGAAATGGACATTGAAACGGGCGCTACATTCGTTGAATGACCGAGCAGTTCCAGAAGGAGAGACCGACAGCTTGGAGAACTCGAATGGGATTGGGGTAAAAGTGACTTGCGGGCGGTGGCTGTGGAAAGGAGATGGTAGGGCTGATGTCGTCGAATTCAGTTGGATGGGCATCGAATCCCCAAAGCGAGAAGTGACATACCTGAGACGTCCGATAAGCGTCCCCAAAAGGCTCTTTCGCAGTCCGTCCTCACGTCCCACTGTAGGTACTCGGGCACTTCTCCAATGATAATCTTGGAAATGTAGATCGGATGAAGGAACGCGGATCCGAGGGCGCCTTGCATTCCGAGAACGTTCCATCGCGCGATTTTATCGCTGCAAGACATGCACGATGTCGGTGGTGAATCAGCCCGTCCGGGCTTCGTCCGCAACACGCCTAACAAGGAGTAGTTGTCTCGACCTCTGGAGGCGACACCTTCCGGTGGGGGCTCAACAACAGAAGAGTCCTTCAGTTTCGCCGTCTCCTTGTCTTGATGGGACGCGAGAAAGCGCATCGATGCATCGCCACCTTTTTGATCGCGAGTGCGAGATAAGGATTCGACCGTCAGTATTGCCAAAGGTGAGCAAACGGTCTCTTACAGGGTGGGGTTGATATGTACATGATCACGCGAACGCCGTGCTTGAGACCAAACATCCCGTCACGGTCTCTGGTAAGCCATTGAGACTGCCCGCCTCGGACGACATAACGTCCAACCTCTTCGAGGAACCAGCGGCGCGCGGAACGGCGTGCGAGGACTTCTGCGTGTGAGTCGTGCAAGGCGTCACCTTGCTCCGGTAAGCGATCCCTCGGTAGACACTTGCATCCCGTGGCGAGGGCAATGATCTGTGCTGGGAGATCTGGAATGGGGGAACTCAACACGAGAGCTGCTAGGATGGTGTAGGTCCCATCATTTGGTCTGTGATTGAGGGAATGATACTTTTCGAGTATGTTTTCGAGGAGAGCGACGTCCGTTTCATCGCGTGAAACCATCCTGGCGCTCTCTTCGCGTCGATCATCGTCGGTAAAAGGGCCAAACTCGGGCAACTTCGACAACCTCTACAGAGTCTCTGGCAGTGCGAGACGACAATATTAATTTACCTTTGCCAAGTCCTTTTTAACGGAACTGTAGACTGTATATACGTAACCCGTCCCGCGTCGCGCCAACGACTCCTTTCACAAGAAGCCAAACTGCGGGCCGTGCGAGCGTCGCCTCCCCGCAGTCGGAAGCCGCACGGCTGGCAGATATCAATCGCCTCCGAACAAGCCCCTTGAAGATCTGTCATGACGGGCATCAGGGGAGTGCGCTCTACGAACGCCCCACAAGTTCATGGTATTCGTCAATAATGTTAAATGACGGATTGATACACTGGGCATTATGTTTACAGGAGTCGACATGCATTGGAAAGGTAGGTGTGGACATATCAAATAGTCCGGTGGAACTAGGGCAGGGCGTAAATTGATAAGTACCCAAACACGAGCAGCTAGGAGCGGGGCTGGGGGACCTCTCCTATTGCGTACTCATTTTTAGATGCCACGTTCCGATCGACATTTCTTCCAGATATTGCATCTCAATTCGATCCCAACGGATCGGTATCACATTGGCCTGTCAGTAAGAGTGAGGTTAGAAATGACCTCAGACCTGATGGAGAGCGCAACCTGAAGGTAATGTGAAACAGCGCGGCCCACCCGCCTGGCAAGGGACTGCATATCGACGTATCCGCTGTATCCGTCAATTGGAATTTCGTAGTTGAGTGGGGGATACCCGGGCCACTACAGAAATAGCTGAGACTTGGGGTCATTACATGTCAAGAGAGACCTACCCTGAGGTTCACATAGATCTTGCCTCTGGCGTCCACGCCGATGTCCTGGAACGTATACGAGTCGGAACCGGACAGTCGAACATTTGCCTGTGCTTCTCCAATCGTGATGCCTGCTCGGAAAGCGCCCTTGCGCTTAAACTTGAGGACGCGTCCAAACCCCCTACGGAGGGGATCGACGAAACTCGGGGAAGAGGTATACGATATGGATGATGAGCGACGGTGCCGAGGGATTGTCATAGATTGGACCAGAGGTGGATAACCGCTGATCGATCTACGACGTTCTGGATAGTATGCATCATGGATGGCAATGTCATCGTAAGCTGGATGTTCGTAGCGTCAAGAACGCATTCAGATGATGGGAAACAATCGTACATGAAGTAGGGGTATACGTGGTGTAGGCTGGTTGAGAATAGGTCTGTCGGAAGGGTCAGTGGAGGGTACAAGGATAAGGAGGGTGTCGACTGACGTGCATGATCGGATCGTAGGATGATGACAGTGGAACGCCCTGGGAGAAGCTAGCTGGGGTTGTTACATAGCTCAAGGATGGTCTCCGAGACCTGGGGGTGCTGTAGTAAGGGTCGTAGTAAGACATTCTTGCGGGGAGTGGCAAAAAGGAATGGGAGGGGGACACCCGTCAACCAGCATCCTTTATACGGAAGAGGTCACATTGCCACGGGCATTGCGGCTGGCTAGATCGTGCCTCGAGGATACATCAAGGTCGATTGCTACAGTAGGAAGGCAGGACTTCAGTGGTACGACGCAGCGTTGCCGGTCTGATTGGGCAATTTGAAACCTAGTAGATCACTGGGGCATCGGGAGCCCAATCGACAACAGCGAGCGATTCTGCCCGAACGGCGCTCCGTTCTCCCGTCCCATGGTTCAGCCTCGCAATCCGCCCGCAGATTCATGGCTCCATTGTGTGCCGGATCTTGGGCGGGTGGTAGAGAATATGAAGTTTAGTCATACCAGAGGAGGGGCTCCGTTTTCGTTGACTTGAAATGCATCAGTCAAGAGAAGGCACTGTTAGGAGTGATCAGAGCCGTGCCTCGAGGCAAACGCGTGTGTTATCACTTGCTCGTTACCGTTTTCTTTCGCTGATGGCCGTGGAGCTTGAGGCGGCGCCGTGCTGAGTCTGGAAGTCTACGTAGAGATGAAAGCTCGTGACATCTCAGATGATTGACCACCTCCCATGTCGACATCATTGAGCGCGATAAAGTAGCCAACAGAAAGCGACGAATTGACGTGAACCCTCCGGTTTGGTATATTAAAAAGGACACCAGAAGGCTCACATTGCGGCTGGCACAGTGGCTGGCACTGGCAGAGACAAACACTGCCAGCCGCTTCATCAAACTTGGAGCCGCCAAATACTCACAGTTGTAGTGTCCTAGGCACAATCTCGGAGAATTGCACACAGTCCCGCTTTTCTCGAGGACACGGGGCTTGCAGGCGATTGCGGTCGCACAAGAGCCTACTCCGCGTGTGGCACTGTAATTCCTCTGAGCGAAATCATTTGTAAAGTCGACCCTCCAAGCGACGCTTCATGACTTACAGCCCGTACCGTCTTTCTAGTCGGTCTAGTCCCAGCAGACCAGCTCGTGTATAGCCCATCTCTTTCAAGTCACCTACAGATCGATCGGAGGGCGAGGACTTTGTATCATCCGATCGCGGAACAAGAGTCTTTCCGTGTGACATTCCCCCACATCTTGTCGGGCACCATGTGTTCATCCCAATGGCAACCAGTGACAGTCCGACTATTCTCAGGTGTGATGCTAACATGCAACCTCCCACATCCATGGATACAACAAGCACCCGCACCTGTCATCGGGTGTCGACGATGCGATACAAATGTGCATATGGATCACGATGACCCCTTCGTGGCATCACTGGCGGTAGGTGATGTCGTTTTTGTAGTGTCAACCGTGGTCCATGATACAATGCATAATATATTCGGATTAATCTGTTCGAAAACGGAGAGGGCGTCGGAGGTTATCGTCAGAAATTGCGTACAATTAAATGCAGGGTTAGAGAGAAAGAGGAAAGGAAATAAAGAAAACAACACAATTCCAGTGTCCCTGACGGCGATACACGAATCTGCTGTGCGATTCAAGTAGATGGTATATGTATATGATATATGATCCACGAGGTATAAATCAGTCGGTGCTGTGATCGAGGACCGGTTAGGAATCTGCCAAGGGACGAGATTGAGCGACCGTCTTAGCGCCGTGGGGTGCATCTCCTTACCAGCTTCTCGTCCCATCCGGAAGCGCCTCTGAGCATCCCAATATTTCAAATATAACATCCCAATCCAGAAGGAAGTTGGTTGGGGAGTTCATGGTAAGCAGAGGCATGTGTGGGGATTGGGGCATGTCGGCGCCTGGGGCTGGCGTCGTTGGTGAAACTTGTCGCTGAAGCTGTGGAATCGCGGGTAGCGACGTGTTGATCAAAAGTCCCGGTCGCACGTCAGGGCACGAGCTATTTCGGGGGGCGCGAGGTCCCGCAGGTTTCCGTCTGCGTGCGTGACGAGCGTATGGTTTTTCACCGTATTCAATGAGGATGTTGGGTGTCTGCACGGAAGAAGACGAGATGCTAGAATCTGATGATGCAGTCGAGGTAGTGGAGCGCAGCGTGGACCCTCGAGACAAGTTTGACCTTGCAATGTGCCAAGGCCAAATGTCCCGGTGCTCATTCAAAGATGAGTCGGATGAAGACGATACCCAGCTACAGGGACGGGGTCCCCTCACTCGGTATGTTTTTCTATGGATAAGCATCGAGAGGGGTTGAGAATCGTCCATTTCGAGTGAGTCTGTCGAACATCCAATGGAGGGACGAGAAGACCAGCCAGGGGAGTGTGTGGGGGCGCAGTATGAGTGTGCGGGGATGGTGGTGGAAGCGTTGATGAACTAGGTGCGCGAAAAGGACGCATCTTGGGGAATAAATGGGAACGCCTGAAGAACCAATTACAGATAGTTCCCGGAGTGGACAGAAATAAGACAAGGCGCTGTTCCCCGACACCGCTTGTGAGTCAGTGCACATCTGATCGTTGATGAGTCGAGAGAGCCATTTTTTACTAGCCGGTGGTGTAATGTGGCAGTGATGGCCTCGCACCACATGTACCTCCGCGCGGCGATGGACTGGGGCCGCGCAGATTCGCCTTGCCTTTCAACCCGAGTAGGTACCAAGTATTCCGAAATCTTGATATACAGTCTTGTAAACGAGGGCCGGGCGGAAGCACCAACCCGTGCAGTAATCATCATCGTGATCGGATCCGACTCCTGGTCCTCAAACATATACCGAGAGACTTGCAAAGCTAACAGGACAGTCGTACAACCAACGTTGACGCCAGTTTCTAATGCTTTGCCATGATAATTCAAGATAAGATTCGACTGGCAGCTAACATAAGTAAACGGTAGGTCTAATACTGAACAGGTCGAAGTGTTCGATCACAATCAAGTCTGTCCCATATCTGAAAAGCAAGCGCGGTTGTCCGTGTACTCTCCTAATCTACTCTGCATCCACAGGGAGTTTCGCTCAAGTAAGTACCGTCGCAGGCACGATTGATCTGTCGCAGTTTCTACACTTACGTTCTGACAGGCTCGATCGTTCGTTTCTTTCCATGCCATGATTGATCCGATGGACCGCTCTCAGGCCGATTTCGACCCATCAGTCCTCTCCAACGACATTGCCTTGGATGAAGCCCTCGACGCACTTGACCCCCTTCGACATCTCAGAGGCGACGAAAGTCTTGGAGATGATCACGATTCACAGAGTATTGTTCCCGTTCAACCACGATCAACACACAATGAACCTATCCGACTATCATTCCCTACTCGAGGGTGCTCCGCTGCCCTACACGTCACCCTTAACATGGACCCAAGCCCTGGTTGCGGGGGGATTGCTTGGCCTGCTGGGGAGGTTCGCATATCTATTCTCGGCTCACTCTCATTTGCCGCAATAGCAAAGATAAACCGATCACAGGTCCTCGCGAGCTATCTGGCCCTTCAAGGGGAGGAGTACTGCACAAGGAGAACAATCCTGGAACTAGGCAGTGGAACTGGCTTAGTTGGATTGGTCGCCGGGAAGCTTGGTGGCAACGTTTGGATTACTGACCAAGCGTCAGTCAGCACTCCCCAACGATTCCTTGTTTGATAATCCATGACTCACTCGGATTACATAGACCATTGCTAGATATCATGCAGGCGAACGTGAAATTTAATCGACTAGAATCATCTGTCTTCGTGTCGGAATTAAACTGGTGAGCAAAATTAGCCTTTGCCAGGATGACATTATAGATGTGCTGACTGTAGAATACCAGGGGGGAGGCGCTACCTCCGGAGATACCCCGACCGGATTTGATTCTAGCCGCGGATTGCGTTTACTTTGAACCGGCATTTCCACTCCTTGTAGAGACGCTCTCTGAGCTGGCGACTGAGCGAACGGAAATACTGTTCTGTTACAAGAAGAGAAGAAAGGTATCACCGTCGTTGGAGAAATGGTGTACCACTACTCATCACTGACAGGCGGATAAGCGCTTCTTTACGCTGCTCAAGAAGGAGTTCAGTTGGAAAGAGGTATGAACTGCAGGCTCCTCAATGAAGCAGTACACCTCAACCAATGCAGGTCGAAGACGACCCAAGCCGCAAGAGATATAGTCGGGAAGCTATTTCACTTTTAATGCTGCATAGAAAGCAATGGAAACCTGAGGATGCTTTTGGTGAGAGCTCTGGGAGACTCGAGTCTACGGTGGGTGTGGGGTCGACAATTCCCCAAAATGAGCGAGAATTCGCTACCTGCACGCCTGGAAATTAGCAACATTCATTCCGTCTGTTCTCTAAATGTAGACTGTAGACGCAGCATCATGTAATATGTACGAATCCACGGTTTCTGTCACCCAGGCTATGGAGGTATTATTGTCTTGATCTATTGTCGAACGATCAACATTGATCGACTTCATTTCGCCGGGGACTAACCTGTAGCCCATGGAATCCCTGGATTTCCTGCTTCAAAACTTCAGTGACGAGCTTGTGTTGCTTCACTGTCGACAGACCCTTGAATGTGTCACTAGCGATCTTGATTGCAAAAAACGAGCCACATCCGCCTGGTTACACGGGTTGGTTCATGCCTAGCCCTTCTACGAGTGTTCGTTAGGCGACTAACCAGAAACGTCTTGCACTGCAAGCTCGGAGGGCGAGAAGTGCTCCGTTAGCTTAGCGACTATAATGCCCTTGGTGTCGGTGGACTGCGAAGCGGGTGTCGACAGCCATCGCAAGACCGGAGGGGCCGACCTTGACACAGCGAGTCGTCTCGCCAGTACTGATGAAAGCATGTCGTTCAGTATTATGTAATCCTGGATTGAAATTGTCATCACGTGTTCGATACTGAAAGTCGCGTGTGCAAGTCCTGACAAGTCCTCTCCCTGCTCCCATGCGTATCCTTCGTGCACTGTTTCAACCAGCACTTCGCGGCTTCCATAGACCCAGTTCGTCCCCGGCTAGCATCCTGAGATCGTGTTTTTTGCAGCGACCGCCGCCTCGTCTATGTCATACTCTGCCCCCATTCCGGACGGCCTGTCCTGACATCAAAAGACTTAGAGGTCTACGGTTTCCCGACTCACGCTTATCGTCAACTCGTGCCATCAGACCCGAAGCAGATGCTTCCAAGTTGCCTGTATTGGCACCACCTGCGGTCGGTCGCTGGCTCCTCTTCTCATCTGCACTAGTCTTCGCCGTCATCGTGGTCGGAGGTGTCACACGTCTCACAGAGTCCGGTCTCAGCATCACAGAATGGCGGCCCATTACTGGCATCATACCTCCACTCAATGACCAAGACTGGAATGCCGAGTTCGAAAGGTACAAGGGAACCCCAGAATTCAAGCTGTCAGTGTATTCCTCGAGCAGCAGCTTCGTCCAGACTCGGCTGAATCATTCTGACAGGATAAACCATTCGATTTCATTGGACGAATTCAAGAATATCTTTTACATGGAATGGGGCCATCGTGTCTTGGGTCGCATCATTGGCGTTGCATTCATACTTCCGCTGTCCTATTTTGTGGTCAGGAAGAAGCTTACCACTTCCATGCCCACCAAGCTAACTGGTATGGCACTATTGCTTGGTTTCCAAGGGGTTCTCGGGTGGTACATGGTTAAATCTGGTCTCGAGGACTCAATCATGGAAACACCTGGCGCGGTACCCCGGGTCTCCCAATACCGCCTGGCAGCACACCTCGGTACTGCCCTCTTACTTTATGTTGGAATGGTCGGAACTGGTCTAGCAGCCATCAAGGATTGGAAATATGCACACAGTGGCACTTGGAGCGGATCAAAAACCATGTCATGGAAAGAGATACTCCCTAATCCTGTGGTCAAGCGGTTCACTCGATACTCTCGTGCTTTGACAGCGCTTGTATTCCTGACAGCTTTGTCCGGTAGGTGGTGGCCAATGTGGTATTTGTACCAGCTCTCACGTGAATACGAAAGGTGCTTTCGTAGCGGGTTTGGATGCGGGACTGGTGTATAATGAGTTCCCATTAATGGGAGGTCGCATTGTACCCCCCTTGGACGAACTCTTCTCCGTTGCGTATGCCAGGAATGCAGATAGATCTGATGTCTGGTGGAGGAACATCTTTGAAAACCCAACCACTGTTCAATTTGACCATCGCGTTCTTGTAAGTTTCCCCCATTCCTAAAACCCATCCTCCATTTTTTGCATTCTAACCTGCGTCTCAGGCAATCACAACATACTTGAGCACATGTCTCCTCTTCGCTCAGAGCCGCCGGAGTGCCGTTCGCTCGTTGCTGCCACCACGCGCTCGGGTCTCGGTGACGGCTGCTTTTGCGATGGCAAACGTCCAAGTTTTGCTAGGGTTGGCTACCTTGCTATACCTCGTACCTGTTCCCGTCGCGGCTGCGCATCAGGCAGGTAGTGTGGCCTTGTTAAGCACGATGGTGCACCTACTCGTTGCGCTTCGCCGACCTGGCCTGGCAGCGCAGCTTTGGCGGAGCGCTGGAACGGAAGCTAAGAAACTTAAGTCATAGAAACTAAACGATCGATGGCATTAAATTCGCCATGTAAACATACCACCCACGCTCAATTATCTTTATAATATTTTTCCCCCCCTCACATGCGCGTACAATCTATGGTTGCCTCTCGATTGTCAAGCGCGGTATTGTACAGTATGTGCGGCATTGTATATCGAGACTTTCAACCCGACATCTGTACATCTCCCGTAGGTGCCGCAGGGGGCACTGGGACCGTTCCATCCGCGGGAGCTTTCACATCCATACTTCCCAAATAAAGCCGCACTGCGTCCCCTTCGACGATGCGGAATTTACCTTGAGGAGAGGTAGGCTTTTCATGGAGACCAGCCGGACCAATGATGCCAATCGACGTGTTGTTGATGTTGAGCTCTTTGTCCTGTTGGAGTGTCTCGCGGAGCGCGTGCAGGCCATGCTTGACCAGCTCTTCCAAAGTACCTTGCAAAGGGGTAAGTAAAATCATAGCGCCAGGTGGTCAGCGGAGACGAACAATCGGGAAAGTGTTCATAGTGCCTCTCCAGGTACGTCTTGGCACTTTGGCAACGTGCACCGATCGACATGGCAAAGTACTCGTACGAGTTTCCCGAAGGTGAGAATTCAAACAGGTGGGGTCCAGTTTGGTCTTGTCCGATGACAAGGAAGCCAACACCGTAGGGCCGACGTCCGTATTCTTGGGTGTTTACCTGTGCCTCTAGCCATACAAGGAGATCATGTTGACACTCAAAAGTGACACCGGGTGGAACTCACTGTTGGCGATAGCAGAAACGAGCCGGTTGACAGGCATCGGGCGATTGAAGACCATGCGCTCATTGAGAGCTTGTTGCCGCATGAAATTACTAGAGTGTTGGTTTATGGATTCAGCAACATCAATTGTACACAAGACAAAGTTGACCTACCTCAGAACGCGCGCGTCCGACGTCAGTCCCGCGATTGCAATCCCAACGTGGTCATCTATTCGGAACATTTTTTGTTGGTACGAAGCCAGTTCTCCCGTAGAACGCTGCCGGGAATCATCAGCGCGTGTTCGCAATGCAGCACTAGTACACACACCTTCAAGGCCAACAGTATGGCATGTGTCTTTGATCGCAAGCCGACAGCTGCAGATCCTTGCTTCACGGCTTCAAGCGCATACTCCACTTGATGGAGACGACCCTGTGGCGAGAAAACAGTGTTATCGGAGTCGTATGTGTTTCTGAACTGTGTAGGTGGTAAGCATGCCGCGAAACGAGAAAATCGGGTTATGAACGGACCATGATGGCGGGTGAATGAGCGTATCGACGAGGCCCAGGTGACGCGTCCTCATCGGTATCCGGATTACATACATCACGTGAGATCAACATTAAGTCGAGGGTAACACAAGCCAAGTTAATTAACAGAAAAAAACATAGACGACAGTGATTATAATAATCTATTCGTTTCACCGTGTGCCCTTCTTTTCAGCTCGCCACTCCTTGAATATACCATCCAAGCTTTTGTATATCAGATGCGACGGCAAGCATCTGATTATTTCACCGATCCTCTCTTCTCCTTCCGCCTTGCCCTTCTCGCCATATGCCTTTTGTGCATACTCGATGGTCATGTAGAACATTGCAAGCACAGCGAGAGAGACGTGAGTTTGCTGTGCTCCGTGTGCTGATGATTGGGAGAACGCGGCCAGAAGAGGGCCCGAGATACTTGGCGCAGATATGGCAGGTGCAGTTTGAGAAAAAGGCGTTGCGCGTTCTCCACGGACAAGCCTCAGTAATATCTCCAAAAGATTGTCAACTTCGGTCATGTGCGTTTTGAGGAAACGTTGACGCTCAGTCTGGACTCCCACTGGCGAGTTGACCGCCCAACCCTCAAGAACAGTCCAGATTGTAGGAGCCTGTGGGAGGGTTGGAAAAAGGTGAAAATCGACGGGGAACGCACAAACCGGATCAGGATCCGCAACCTCAATCTTCTTCTCCCAACCGTCCGCAGCCTCACCGGCAACCCAAAACATGCGACCGAACATGCTTTTCAACCACTCTTGTACATCCCCGGACTTCACCCACTTGGGCTCCGACAAAGGTCGGTCTGTGTCGAGATGAACGATAAGGTGTACTTTGGATGGAAGCGAGACTTTTGAAAACGAAGGTATCGTCTCGTCAGCATCGCAAGGCTCCAGAGTGGTTGACAGAGGCAAGTACGATTTGGTAGCCTCCGAAAGCCCTTCGACCTGGACGTTGTTGGTACCTCCACGGATCAGATGTGAGGGCCATACATACCAGCACACCTTTCATGCTCTCTTCTCTATCTTTGTCGAGGGACATATACACCTCAATCCGACCTTCAGCTCTATACACGCGAAGATATTCGACAACTTCGGCGTCCACAACCAATCGCCTACTGCCCGCAGCATACGATATCGAGATGCGATTTGCAGAAGGGGTCTTCCCTCTTTTGGGTGACATGGTCACTGGTTGATGCGATGACTCGCCGTAAGTGGAGCCGGACGATGTTGACAGTAGCGTGTTTGATGTTGGGGAAGCGGGTGGCTCCGGGAGGTGTTCTTGATCATTGTCATGAGCAAGATCATGAACAACTTTCTCGTCGGGTTGGGCATGGTGCAAAATTGACTCGTCGACGTGTACAAGTATTTCTTCTTCCTGCGAGAATAACCCATTATCTGGGCTGTCGTCTGCGATGGTAGAGGCATACGAAGGGTGAGATTGCAACGGCTTCGGAGCGATGACGGTCCTTGCTACGTCGGCCACACCCTCAGCTATGGGAGGCTGTGCATCAAGGAGTCCTGCATGGTCAGCAGAATGCTTGTCCAGTTGGGGCATATCAGATTGCGCGGTGGTGGGAGGGGGTGCAGAGGCCCGACTAGACGAGACATCAAATGAAGAACTCAAAGATGAAGCAGATTTAGAAGCGAGACGAGGCGGTTCAATGAGAGATGAACGCCCACTAAGCACCGCCTTGTTCCCATTCTCAGTGCTGAGCTCACTGTGGAGAGGCTTTGTGGCCTCCGGAGCAGCGAGCTCTGCGGCCTCTTCAGGCGTGGAGACAACGTCCATGTTAAGCTGTTTTTGTGATAGACTAGATGTGCAATCTTTGGCAGTCGTATTGGACGGAACTGAAGCAGGGTCATTGCCTGTTGCCACGCGGTTATGGTCTCCTATATCATGAATCGCAGCTGCAGCACAACCATCACCAGCAGCACCAGTCCCATGTCCATCAATAAGGGTGCCTTCAGGAGCAAGAGTTAGCCGCGTGAAGCCTCCGATGGTCAGATGGACACCCTCCATCCAGATTCGGAAGCATCCATCATAGCGGTATTCGAGATCGGTCGGGAACTCACCGTTGATAACATCACCTCCAAGCCCAGGTATAGTCGACTCACTAACTGCGACGTGAGGGTCTTCGACACGACTCACACGGAGTTGGTTGTCATCCTCGTCATCAGCGTGCTCCCCTTGGGCGCCGACCTCAACATCACCAGTATCTCCATCGTCCTCGGCGATAGCAGCCATGAGCCAGTCACCTTCACTAGCAGTCTCGGCTACACTCGGTGCGGCGCTACCCCGACCCATTCCATCCATGTCAACACTAGCGGCATCGCTCATCTGGCTTCCGCGAGGCGGGGGTGGCCGCCCTCGACCATCTTCTGCATCACCGTCATCATCCTCAAGCTTCTTGCGCTTGCCTTTGCGCGAATCCATGGGCGAGGTCCCATAAGCGTAAGAAGAATTGTGCGGGATTGGATGAGAATCATCCGGTGAGACGGGTGTGTGGAAATAAATGCGGATGCGGGATGGTGGAGGAGAGCTGAGCGAAGATTGCTCCCCAACAGGTGGCTCAGCCTTGACATCAGCTGCTGCTGACGCATCTGGAACGATATGCTCGCCCTTATGGGCGGCGTCAGCCCGTTCCCCGCTGGAGAGATCACTTGGGTGTTTCGATTCTTCCTTGACAATAGCATGTGAAGAGTCAATGAGAGAAGTAGCCCCCTCCTTGCCCTCTAGCTTGATCGCAGAAGGACGTATGCCCCACGTCCATCCGAGTTCGGGCATCTCGAGCCCCACAATCTTAAAATCTGTGAGAGTGCGGCGATTCTCGTCCTTCTTACCACTACTCGTAAAACTTCCAGACAATGTATCGCGATTGCCCGATTGAGTACTTGAACCATCCTGTCGCCCAGCACGACCCGCAGAATGGCCCTGTCCCCTCCCACGGAAACCAGTATTGCCTATATTTCCCTGATGGTGCTGTTGATGTCCGGTATTAAACGACCCACCTCTGCGGTTATGGAAATCCTGTTTGTTGCCAAAACCACCTCGTGAACCATGACCTCGCAAAGGACCTTGCTGGCCGCCACGGCCGCCACCATTCATAAACGAGCCACCTCGCCCGCCACGCTGACCACTCAGACCACGGTTGCTACCCATGGATCCTCCTCTTCCCCGGCCTGTGCTCATAGAACCACCACGACCGCCCATGCCTCCGCGGTTGTTTGCGCCAAGGGGTACCTGGTTAGCACCTTGTTGATTCTGGTTCTGACCGTACATGGGATTTTGGGGAGCAAGTGGAGGTTGAAGCTGTGGCTGAGGAGGTGGACCCTGGTGACGTTGTTGTCCATGATGATGATTTGCACTAGGACCATCGAACCTTTGTCGTTTCGCGGGGGGAAGATGCTGAGGGGGTGTGTGGTGTATTCCGTGGTTATGTCGGGGTTGTTGCGGCTGCTGCGGTTGTTGTTGTTGAGGGAAATACGGCTGAGGGGGGGGAATTGATTGAGGTGCTTGTGGGTACGCCGGCTGTGATATGATAGGTTGAGGGGGTTGGGGTACATATGCCTGAAAGCCGATGGAGGCTTGGTAAGGATTATACTGGGGCTGCGGTTGTGGCTGCGGTGGGGGTGGGGGTGGAGCCATCGGTTGTACTGGCTGATAATGCTGCGGCTGTTGTTGCGGCTGTTGCTGTTGCCTCTGTTGCCAATGCATGTTCTGACCGCCATAACCGTAGTTCGCGTACAAGGCACTTTGTTCTGGAGGTGGTCTTTGGGGCTGTGGAGTGCTCCATTGTGGGTTGTAAGCGACGGCTGCGGTTGCAGTTGAGGGCTGCTGAGCTTGGTGTTGGGCAGCAGCTGCAGTCCAATACGCAGAGTAGTCCGGGGGTGGTCCTGCTGGAGGAGGGCCAGGTGGAAGAGGTGGTTGCGGCGGATTAAAAGTCGGTTGGGGAACGAACGGGTTTTTGTTCATGGCAGGGACGGAGAACGATCTTGCGATCGTGCGGGTTGTCAACGTTGCCGTCGGTGCTCAGTGGTGCGTTGTCGCGTTTGAAAACAGCGAGCTCAAGTGCCCCCATGCTCAGCCCGGTCTATTAGAAAAACATGTCCGACGCTTAGTCATAAACACGTGGACAGTAAGCACTAGGAAATTAAGTACGGTAGGGCTACACAATGACTATGGTACAATAAGACTCTCACTTTCTCACCCAGTCGTAGCGGAGGTACGACTGGGATCGGGTGGGTGGAGATTTGCCAGCTTGTGGCTGCGCTCCTCCTAGAAATCCCATCGGTCGACGGATAAAACAAACGGGAAAGGACAAGATACACACCTCGCGAACCTGTTTGGCCTTGAGGAGCCCGTCTGCACGAACTCTAAGAGCATCAGCGTTGTTCCTTAACCTCTGAACGTGTTGTTTTTGAATCTAAAAGAAAGCGTTGCAGCTCATTTGCGGGGAAACCCCAAATGCTCCGGGACTCACCCCAACATCACCCTGTGCGGTGTGTAGATTCGTCACGGCCTGGTCGTGCTTATGCGTAGCTTTCTGGAGCGATCTGATTGTATCGTGTTCCGTGTCCTCCATCTTTTTCAGATACTTCTCCGCGTTGCTAGCAGCCTTGGCGGGAGTCAACAGTGGAGCCTTGACCCAATCCAAATCGGCTCACCTTTGAAGCCTTTGCTTCCGACTTCTCGGTGCGCCTGAGCTCCTTCAAAGCATGCTTATAGTCCTTCTCGTCAGCTCGAGCCTCCTTTGCTATAGCCGTTTCAACCTTTTTGATGGCCTTGGGATCGGCAGCACTCATCGCGGAAGAGGGTGGCTCTGTAATTATATCAATTTTGCACCACGCCGTTGGCAGTTTTTGCGTTGAAAGGGGTTTGTGGAGCTGGACTGCATTTGTCATTGCTGTCGGGTCGTATGGAATGATTCTGGGACATACGCCATGGTACCCAACGATGACGATGACCGTCCTCGGTCCGAGCGCGTGTATACAATGAACCGTAGGAAGTTGAGTCACAGGAGTCTGTGCAACGCTCCCGCGACCACCTGGCAACGAGCAGAGCACGGCCGTCAAGCCGACTCTACTCGCTCCGAAACCCGAATGCCTCGTATGAAGGAATACATCAGGCAGGACAGCCCAAGTTCAGATGCCTCTCAAAAGCAAGCAGCGAGGCCGACCGTCCACTACCCCGAGGAGCTTGACCATGCACCCTCAGCGCAATATTTCAACACGCCCCCAAGACTCGACTCTCGCGCTCCTTCGTTCGCAGGCACGGACGAAGACGACGACGACGACGACGACGAATTTGACTGGAGCGGAGACGAGGACCTGGCCGACGAAGAAGCCAAGTTCGGGAAACAAATGGGGGTGAATCTCAGGGCGAGACGCTGGACGATTTGGCGGTACGTCCGTTTCTTGTGTGCGTATAAACTTCACTGAGGCCATCATACTTGCAGCCTGTTCACCATCTTGTTTTCCTCACTGATTGGCTCGACCTTGCTCGCCGGCATCTTGGTGACCCCTGCCCTACTCGTCCACTTCTTTTGGTATAAACCACACCCCAGCAGTTACCGACACTATGTGGACCAAAACATCAAAGCGTGGCTTTTTTGGGCGGCAGCCAATGTCGTCATATCCTGGGGCCTTGCAATGATCATAGATATCGTACCCTCAATAACACGCATCTTGATATCCATCTCATGGGGCCATGTTTCCGAGGAGGTCAAGTCCCACATTGAATTGTATGATTCTGTCAAAGATACCTTCAAGCCTGTGTTGTATGCCGCTAGCGCCTGGCTCAGCTGGATCATTTTGTTCCAAAACATATTCAAGCTGTATAACAGTAGCGCTAATGAGCCCAGTTTTGCTCCGTACACTGATCGCGTGAGTGTTTTGGCAGGCTTTCCTGGGTACGAGGAGCTAAGTGACACCAACAGGTTGCTCAAACTATTGAATTTCTGTTCTTTTTAACATTTGTGATATGCTCTCAAAAGATGTTGTCTCACGCTATTGGTATGAAACAGTTCTCCAACGCTTCCAAGTTAAGCTCATCCCACTCGGCAGCTTTCGCATTTCATCGCACTGCTTATAAGGAGCGCCTCGACGAAGTCAGGTGTGGTTTGCGCGTCATCGAAAAGCTCCGCGAGTACAAACCTCGGACTCGGCACCACAATAACTGGTTCAACAGTGGACATGGCGTATTCAACCTTGGCTTCATGTACCCCTTCAGCGAAAAAGACTCCAACCACCGTCAATACGATGACAGTATTTCCAAAGGTTACGATGGTGGTTATGATGCCGAGGCCGAGGACAACAAAGGCAAAGGGAAGCAGAGAGCAACGGGCTCGAGGGCCCCCATCAAGCCTCGTGATATTGCTCCGGACTCGCCTGAGTTGGAAGGTTCAAGGACACCTACGAGCGATCCAGCGTTCGATCCATCCCATGAAAAAAAGAGTATACTCCACGAATACCCACCCTCACGCAAGCGTGCTGTTGATCAGCACGTGTACCAACAGGATGGTTACAATCCAGCCATTCAAGCTGCACGAGTAATCAAGTCGGCGATATTGCACGATGCTCGCAATATCACGGGCACCGACAAAGATCTGAGCGGATTGAGTTTCAGTGTCAACTCGGCTCATGAAGCGAAGGTATAAGGGGATTTCATTCATGTGAAGGTGTGACGACTAATCTTATCTGTTGTAGCGTCTAGCCCGGGCTATTTACAAGACGTTTCGTGACCGTCATAGGACCTATCTAATATCAGCAGACTTCCAATCTGCGTTTGCTACTCCGGGAGAAGCTCAAGAAGCTTTTCGCGTTTTTGATAAAGACAACAACGGTGACATTTCACGATCTGAGCTCAAGGCTACAATCCTACATATTTACAAGGAACGGCGATTCTTGTCGCGGAGTATGCGTGATGTTGGGGTAGCTCTCAAAACACTCGATCATATACTGCTGTTTTTCGCCTTTGTCTTATTGTTTCTCATCTCGCTGAGCGTGTTTGGTCTCAACGTCGATCAATCGTTGACCAGCATGTATTCCCTAGGGATTGCAGCGAGCTTTGTCTTCAAAAACGCAGCCAGCAACATGTTCGACGCCATAATATTCCTGTTCGTGACACAGTGGGTTCATCCGTCTAACTTGATGCTGCCCTTGTTGACATTGTTTCAGCCCGTTCGATACGGGTGACCGGTGTTTCATTGACAGTAAGATGATACCAATAGCAATCGACGATGTCGGGCTGACGTCCCTGTAGCCGATAACCTGATCGTGAAGAAGATGGGATTGTTTGCAGTATGCTGCTTGACTCCTGCTGTTCTTTCTTCGTGTACTCATCCCCCCATTCAGACAGTGTTCGTTCGATCAGATGGCACCGAGACATACTACTCCAATAGTCAGCTCTTCACGAAATTCATGTAAGTCTCTGCTCATAGATTCAGTGTATCACTGATATAAGAGTCTGTAGAACGAATGTTCGCCGGAGTGATGTATGTGTTTGTTTTGTCCACTACAGTGCCCGGCTGACTATTACTTCAGAAAACGGAGGAAGTGCTCACGATGCAAGTCGCTTGGCGTACTCCCCTGGAGAAGCTGGACGCGCTCCAGGCCTGTTTGAACGAATGGCTTGCAACGGAAGAGAATCGATGGTTTCAGCCAACAACATCGATCGTTTTGCAAAGCATTTCATTTCAATGTCATCTAGAGATCACCATTGGTATCCCTCACAACTCGTAGGTGTGCTGAATAGGGAGGGTCGGTTGTATCTAAAAATGATTCTCTTGCAGGACGTGGCAGTAAGTATCGGAATCTGGTTCTATCTGACACGAATCTACTTGTGTCTCACGCATTGTGACTGGCAGGGACTGGGGGCTGAGGAATGCACGAAAAACTGCATTCCATGCGGCTGTTCAGTACTACTGCCGACAGCTCGGTATCACCGCACACGATTCCGCCATGCCACTTGTCTACCTTGATTCGGACACTCAGCAATATACACCTGCGATATCTGGAACAGAACGTCTCTCCCAAGAGCACTTGCACGGAGTAGAAGGATCTACAAAGAATTTTATGGGCTTTACACCACCAAATCAACGAGGCTCTCAGTTGCTGCGGGCAAGAAAAAGCAAGAGCAGGAAGGCAGTTTTGCGGGGAATGGGTGCGAACGGCTGAAGTAGGCGAGTTTCTTGGAGTTGGACAAGGACGTAGTCTCGTAATGTGACGATGAACACGTTGTACGCGTGAGGCTCTCTACGTGCCGCAGAATGGAGTCCACTTGCACGTGTTGTGATTACGGAATGGAGGATGCAAGTATAAATTCCGCCTGGCCGAGTCTCACCGTGGTCGGTTCCCTTTCGGTTGCGGCGAAGTCCAAGGCCCCAATGGATGTTGCAGATCTTCACGACCTCGAACTCATCTGGTGAGGAGTCTGTTGACACCGTATACCTAGCCACCTCATTCCCTCCGCTCAGGCCATCCCCACACCCGACAGACGTGATTGTGACCGGTACATTCGACCAGGTCGGCATCCGTCCTTCTTGCTTTTTGAGTTCCGCTTACCCCTAATTCTGTAGTGGTCGTCTTCCATTCATTTGGTTAAAGGCGACACTGGGTTTTTCGGTTCTGTAAAGGTTCCATGGGGGCAAAAGGTTGCGTACAAGTTCATCGTCGATGGCCGCTGGCAATTTCGCGACGATCTGCCTCAGGAGGACGACGGGCACGGAAACATCAATAATATCCTTCGGACCCCCGAAAAGCCACAGGCTGTGTTCCCTGTCGTACACGACCCACCCACGCGTTTGTTCATCCCTCTCGAGGGCGCGCAGAGTGGCGACGTCGAGACTATGGTAACGGCCGTCGAATTCCTTCCTCCGGCTGAACCCGTCGTCAAAGGGCCGCTTTCACTTCCAATCCCCCAGATTTCTGTGGAGGGTCTTGGCTTCCCACCTTCCGCTGGCACCACCCCTGTGAGCGTGTCCAAATTGGTATGTGCGTCCGGTTCTACTGCAGTAGTCGAATATGAACCTATCTCCCTCCGTAGGACACAGCAGCAGCTACAGAAGGAACTGTTCCCCCCGCTTCGAAGATACCTGGAGAACTTGCCCCGTTCAAGCAGGCATCGTCTTCATCCGGTGTCTCCATACTCCCTATCAACCATAACGATTCTGGTTCGCTTCCACCGGGCAACGGAGATGGAGAGGCACATGATTCGTACAGCTTTGCGACTCATGCGCCGATTCAATTCACAAAAAGAGAGTCCCCTGCCTCCCCTTCGGTGCCTGAGGCTGCGAAGGAGGCTGGATTTGCGTCAATAGACTCCACAATACCTCAATCCAATCGTTCCCTGCAGGGTGCGCAAGATACCCTTGCACTCACCGATCGCGTTGATGTCTCTCCCGCTCCGACACCCGCTGCGGTCTCGGAATCCACCGCGAAACCACCCGAAGTAGACCTCGAAACTGCGACGGCACCTACCTCTATTGCCCAAGCCTCTTCCTCCGCTCCTGCCTCGAGCACTACTTTGACTCACAAGAAGCGGCGGTCTTTGTTCGCGAGATTCAAACATATGTTTGACAAGCACGATGACAAACGGGAAAAAAAATAAAAGAACAAGCACTAAGCCTGCTTTTCGTGTTTGCTCTGAACACACTGGTGGCAATTTCATTTCATCGACCCTCAGTCATTGGATACCTCCACGCCCTGATAACGACCCCGTCACGCTCCCCTTCACGTCGGATAGCGCACCCCATTGCATCACTATCGTCTTGGACTTAACTTATCATACCTGCAAGTTATTCATGATTCGGGGCACTTTCCGGTGCAAACACGTAGATCGTGTACATATCGTATGGCATGGAATTCATTTTTCTAACAGTTGCAAAATTCATTGATGAATCTCTAAAGTGATTCCTGTCGTGTTTGAGCATGTCTGTGAGTGAGAAAGATGTACGGATGAACCTACCGGCAGCAATCGTTTCACCACCCCGTCTCAACAGAATGCGTCCCATGTCCTTGTTCACAGCAAACGGTTCAATCGGAATGGGTCTTGGAACGGCCCCAGTACCAGAAGTACTATCGCCTCGTAAAGTGATCTCGATTTCAGCAGATGTGCCCTTGGTCAAGACGCTATGGACATGCTCAGCCAGAATACTAGATGTTGTCCAACGAAAAGGCTATGCATACCGCGGGTTCTTTCTGGTTACAGAGCCGGTGGTTCGCTCCGTACTTGTAATCAGCTTCGAGATCGTGGCAGGAACGTCTCGGGAGTGATGAAACAGTTCAACCTGGACATGTCAGTTTCCTAGTGAACTCCTTGGTGGCAGACAGCGAAGGGTTGCAACATACCGAAGCACCACTGGTGATCGGAAGTTGAATATCGAAAACAATTATTCGCGCGCTGACACAAGTCGCAAGGGGAACGAGGTCGTTCGGCGGACAAAGGACACTGCCGATGTTGAGATGGATAGCATCAATGGCCGTCAGGTAGAGTGTTGCGTTGGATCCCGCAGCGGCCCAAGACACACTTCTGTCGTCAAGATCGATTGCTTAACGCAGGATGAGAAAAAAAAAGCCGTGGTATCCAGAGATTTGAGAATCATCCTTACATTTGACGACGGCGGTCTCGTCTCCGGGCAAAACTCGCAGTCGTTCCCCAACCTGAACAGTGCCGCGACATATTCGACCAGTCACTCCTATGCCAGAACTTTGTCCTTTGAAGACGTTCGAGATTGGCAGTCGCAGAGGCGATTCGATGTCTCGCACTGGAGGTTCCAGTTTATCTAGGAAATATTTGGTGAAAAAAAATGCAAATAGAGTTGGTCAAGGGTACCTAGAAGATCCACCAGGGTTGATCCTCGATACCACTGGGATAGTACAGACGCTTCAGGAGCTTTCCGCTCCACAAGGTTCACACCAAGCATTGCGCCTACCGGTACGAAACTTGTTTTCGAAGACTGAAATCCCGATTGACTAAAGAATGTCTTCAAATGTTCGCACACTTCCTCATATCTAGCCCGTTCCCAATTGACCTAGAGTGGTGTTTATCAGTGACGTCCACTATTCACACTTTATTTCCGCGGAAACTAACTTGATCCAGCTTGTTCACTGCAACAACCACCTGTGACACTCCGAGACTTCGCACAAGGACCAGATGCTCGCGAGTCTGTCCGCCGCGCTCGAAACCTGCCTCGAATTCCCCTATCGCAGCATCGACCACAAGGAGTGCGCAGTCAGCTTGAGATGCCCCTGATATCATGTTCGGAATAAAATCTTTGTGCCCAGGGGCATCTAAGATCGTTATCTGTCGATGGGCTGTCGAAAGGGACTGCATCGCGATGTCCATGGTGATTCCCCTAAGCACGCGTTCAATCACCAAGCACGGACGGTCAATAATAACAGACCGTTCTCTCTCTTCCTTTGTCCCATCAAGCTCCCAGGCCCAGCTGAAGCTGCCTTTCCCGGCTCTGTTGCTATCTCGCTCGTTTGCATGACGTGACCTTTCGTTGACACGCCCAAGTTCGTACAGCAGCCGGCCCATCAGTGTCGACTTGCCAGCATCAACGTGCCCTTGAGGAGTGATAAGGTGCACGGGCGTCAAAACACGTTCCTCAACTTACCGATGACCACCAAGCTAACACCCTTCTTTGCACCTTGGCCGGACGCCAGAATCTCTCTCCTTGCTTCTTCCAACAACTTCTCCCTCTCCATTGCTATGCTGGGGATAGGCTCATCCACTCTGGGAGACTCGTCTTCTCGGGGCTGTAAATTCGCCGCTGAAAGATCAAACAATATAGGATCTAATCCCCTGCTATTTTTCCTGGCAGGGGTGGTCGTTCCTG
Organism: Boletus sp. MG95; assembly: GCA_003313155.1. Taxonomy (NCBI): domain Eukaryota; kingdom Fungi; phylum Basidiomycota; class Agaricomycetes; order Boletales; family Boletaceae; genus Boletus; species Boletus sp. MG95. The sequence goes on from QGOH01008359.1 coordinate 54,376, forward strand.
ACTTCCTCGATGGCTGCGAACTGGCGCCTGCCGTCTTCGACGATCTTGTGGGCGTTCCAATAGGTGACATTGTCCAGGAAGCCGGGGTGCTATAACCCGATGAAGATGGTGTCTGCGACGCCTTCTTCTGAGCAGCAGCTTTCTGCGCCTTGACACGCTCCTTTGCGGCTGGAGTAGGAACATAGGAATCAAAATTAGCACAGAACATTCCATTAAAAAGACAACAACAGCAATTTAAGTGTACATCTACCGATATCAGCCAATAAAACCAGAATGAAACAGAAGGTGATAAACTCTAGAGGGAGCAGGAATTCAAGTGAACTTCTGTGGACCGGCGCATCGCTGCCGCTGTGCCAAGGTGGTTCCACGACGGGCGTTGAAGACGATGTCATCAGGACTCGGTACGTCAAATGCGAAGGAAGTGGACCGCATGCTCAGGTCTGGGGAAGTAGGAGGCTTTACCCGGTTCCGCTTGTGTTGCTCGAGATCGTGACCAAGTGTCGATTTGCTTCGAGAGAGTGATGCCTGGTACATATCGACAAGGTTGAGCTCTTCTCTCCCGTACTTGGGCAATTCACTGTCCTTGTCCTTGTCTTCGGAGGACGTTAGAGGATCATGGAGAAGCAAGCAAGCGAAGGCCGAGGGTAACGCACGGGAACGGGTAGGACATGGCAGGAAGAGTGGCGGTGGAGACGGGAGTGAACGTTCGTCATCCGTGGCACTCGAATGGGATGGTGATTTAGCTTGTGCTTTCTTCACCTTTAATGCCAACTTGGATGACCGGGTTTCCGGGCCAGGCATCTGAACTAATGAGTGAGGTTCCAGCGTCTGTGTGGTCGAGAGGCTCTGGAGAGACTGGTATGATGTCGTTATGGCAGTCGTTGCCGTCGCCCCATTCGCTATAGGAGTAAGATACTCTGTATGAGGTTTGGGAAGTTCCTTTGGAGGGGACACAGGAACACGTGGAACAAGAGCGTGAGAACTAGCCTTGGCCTGGGCAAGCTTTGCCAGTTTGGACTGAGGACGTGCTTTCGCATCTGGCTCACTGCGTGCCACATCCAGTTCAGTAGGAATGGGTGAGCGGGGCAAGAGGGCGTGTCTCTCCGGTTTGACTGTGGAGACCGAGGTGTCGGACACGCTATCCGCCTGCTTCCCTGTCGTTGCTTGTTGGTCGTAGGCTTCTAAATCCATAGCAGTCTGTATCGCCTTGCGCACGTGAGAAGACATGGATGAGGTTGTGATAGATGGTGGCTTGACGGAAGGCGACGACTTGACTGAAGTGGTGGATGTCGGCTTCTCGGGGGTGCGGGGTACCTTGACTGATGGCAAAGACTGCTCGGAAACCTCTGATGGAAGTGGCTTGATGGTTGTGGCACGCGAAGCTAGCGAAAGCCGAGATTCAGCTGACGGACGCAGAACAGGATACGTGAGCACAGAAGTCGTCTCCAAATCTGATGATCGAGAACTAGATATCGTGCTGGCGCGTGAGCTTGCCAGCTCCGCAAGCCTGGAGCGTTTTCCAGGTCGGACGCGTTGTGGTAGGTCCTTTGGGGGTGGCGGAGGCGGCTTCTCGCTGGACTTGGATGTGAAGTCTGGGATTTCTGGGATGCTGTCCGTTGCTGGCATTGAAATACTAGGGGCGCGTGGAGGAGACTTTGGTGGCTCGGATTGAACCTCTGACTCCGCCAGCGTGCGAAGAGATGGCGCGGAGTCATAACTCGAAAGCCGTTTCACAGCCGAAGGAGATGGGGAAGGAGGGATCCTATTTGGATCAACGGCTTGGTGTAGGTAACCATCGTTTAGATGTGAGTCTGAGGGGCGCTCTGTGAATACCATGAGTGGAGCTGCAGTGAAATGCCTGCAACGAGACTCGCCGATGACATTCCCATAGGACGAAGTCGTCTCGGTTGAGGACAACGCCCGGGGGTTATTCATTGCTACAAGCTGCTGCCTGGAAGGCCAATGGCGAGATGGCTCGGTACGCTCGGTAAGCTCCGTTATCGTACTGAGACGCGAATGACGATCGGGAGACATCAAACCCAGAGGTATATCATCTGGATCGACTTCCTGATCACATTCGAGGTATTGAGGCGCAGGATAATAATCAGGCTGAAATTGGCCTTGTTGTGCTAGGACGATCAAGGGAACGCGCGGACGCTCCGAGTCTTCCTGAATGTATCCCGCAGGACCAGTGGGATCTTGCGGCGCTAGGAAATGGGGCAGTGAACACAGTAAATATAGTTTCTACGACGTAAAGAAATGCGGGGGGACGTAGCGACGACAGCGATATGCACCTTGCTGTGGTTCATTCCCTTTTCGACGGAAGCGGGACCACCAGTGGGATTTAGAACGGGTGGGCGTAGCATCATGAAGAAAAAGTAGCAAAAGCAAAACTACGCTAAGAGAAGAGGAGATACGATGGCCTACCTTTGCGCTCCTGTTCCTCTAGGAAAGTGTGAGAGAGGGGTTGGACGAGGGGTAGATGACGAACCGAATAGCCAAGCGATGGATTGCTCGATGTCGAAGTAGAATTGCCAAAGAGTATCCCTGATGATGGCGTCATCGAGGCCGGAAGAAGCTTCGTCGCCAACTACAGCTCTGATGTGTTCGATTCCAGACTCCATTTGAGCTGCATGTGGACCTGGATGAGGGAACGAAGGCGGGCGAGGAGAAGACGCACCGTGTTGCTCTTCGGTCATATCGTCAGCGTCATCGTCCAACGCAGCATCGTCGAGCTCGGCTGATAGTGCGACGATGAGAAAGAAAGATGCGGCTTGAGACTGAGATGGGACGCACCATGAATATCAATGTTTCGTACGAGTCTGTGTCGTGACATATCTACCAGGCCTGGCGCTTATAATGACCGTCGTTCGTCGTCCAATTGAGCACTCCAAATACGGTCAAACACGCAGAAAGTCAGTCTACTCCTCCGCGTACCACCATAACTTACGATGTCCTGGGCAACTACAAGACTCGCATTTTCGCGCGTACAACGACGTGTAGGTGCTCGTCTTTGAGTCCCCGTTTCCCTCCTTCACCTCTCCAACAGACATTTTCTTCTACCCCCGCTCGGTTGTATGACCTTGCCAAGCTCGTCCTCGTCGGTCGTCTAGGCAAAGAACCAGAGCTCCGTACGACCAAGAACGACAAGGAATACGTCTCGTCAGTCTTTTTCTCTTCCCACTGTCGTCCCTTAACCAGCACCAACCCCCCCCCCCCCCNNCCCCCCCCCTTAGATACACCGTTGCAACATCCAACTACCCCCCTCCACCGCCGAATCCCGATGGCAGTATGTTTTCATCCTTTATTTGCTCATGCTCCCACCTCGGACACGTCTCTCAGCTCGCTTGGAAAACGGTGTCACCTGGCACCACATCGTGTCCTTCAACCCTACCCAGAATAACTATCTCAGAACACTAAGCAAAGGCTCCAGAGTTTACGTCGAGGCCAATTACGAACTGCGTGATCCCGACCCAAACGCGGATCCATCTTCTCCCTCTGGCCAACGCCAGATATTTCTTAGACATGGTGCGCTGCTTGTCTCCCGCCTTTGGCTTTCCCTCACCTATTTTGCAGAGGCCGTCCGGGTACTAAGTACACCGTACCAACAAGACACAGAAACCCCATCCGATCAAGTGTAACGTTCCTCCTTTACCTTTTCGTGTGTCGACTAGTCAATGTCATGTGCCTACTCCGTAGTTCTTCACACCTCCGTCTACTATACATGGTTCATACATCATGGTCATCTTCGAATGGTGTGTGTGGCCGCATGTGCTCCGACGCCAATTCTCCACCCCAACCCTTCTCTTGGTGAACGTACCGAACCTCTGACTGGCTGTATGAGCTTACCGCAATACTGTCCCTGTGTTCTTGATTTGCCAGTGTCGGGACCGGCATTTCAGTCTGCAGCACTGACGAGGAAATGGAAAACCTGGTGCCTGCTTGACCCTGCTTTTTGTGCAAGTAATCCCGAATGGTTGTCGACATAAGCTAGTTGGCCCCTTATGAGTGGAGTATGCCACTTCAACGGAAGACGTACTCTATGGTCCTCCTGACTTGAGCCCGAGTAACAGGCTGCTACGGCAATAGGGCAACACGGCGCGTTCTGACGATTTGAGTTGAGTTTGCATCAAAGTACCAGGACCTTAGTATAGTGCTCACATCCAGCCATATTGGAAACGCTGAATGGCAAAGTGAATAAGATTTCGACATCACATTGGAGTGGAATATCACTAACCTCCTCCGCGAACGGCGAATTCACCCTCGACCCCCATCTGCTTTGCCGTCTTGCCCATAGCGCTCATGCCTTTCTCCACATAGTAGCTCGAGTGGCTCGTCCGTTTGACGACCGAAATGATGCTTTCTAGACACGCCCAACTGTCTAGACTGACATCACCTTCCCCGGAAGGGTGGCCCAGGTCTCCTGCAGTACATGCAAAGAGTGTGTGCCCCGCGATGGTCTGTATTGATATCACCATGCCTTTGCCCTTCATATGCCGAGAGCTTCCGCGGAAGCGCTTGCGGAGGGAGAGGCCAAGTGTGACCGCGTCGGTCGCTGAGAAAGATGGAAAACGGTAGCTGCTCTCCTCCTTGAGCGTTTGATTGGCAATGTCAGCGTCAGAAGGTACCATTGCATGTATCGACGAGAACATTGGGCGCAAGCCTGAGGTTGCGGAGTAAGAAAGGCGAAGACTCGACGTCTGGAAACCTTTGGAGTTGCAACAACTCAAGATGGTTTCACAACCGTCTAACGTGCCATCATGACCTTTACATTTAGTGACTACACACGCAACGAGGCACTGAACACTGATAATATTTGACACCATCGGCACGAGGCCGGGCAACCATCATCCAGCTGTCTCCAGCGGCTCCCAGTCGCGTCACTTTGGGGCACATCTCCCGACAAAGCCTTGCTCGACTCGAACACTTCGTTATTACCAGGTAACCAGGCATAGGAGGTCACATGACAAAACTCAAGGTATCACGTGCTCCTTACATTGAGATGCACATGGGTCTCTCCTCCGCGTCCTCGTCCATGCAGTTCCTTCACGATATAGGCGGTGATCCTCTCCAACCCTCCCTCTTCGAGCTTATTGCCCAAGAGCAGCTCAGAGACCTCCTCCAACCAGCACTCAAGTATGTCTTGGCAGTAAGGACACTCCGTCATGACACACTTCACTATTCACATCAACCCCATCATTCAGGTCTTTGCACAGCAATATCCGCGATATCTCATCCAAATCGTGAATCGCCATGAGGAATTCTATGCAATTATCATGTTTTTCGTCGAGCGACATTATCTTCACAAACATAGTGAGTCTTCTGGCCTCGTATCAGAACATTCCTCAACGATGCTAGGCGCGTCCTTTGCGGAGAACTTTTATGGCCTAAAGAGACGTAGGCACCCTTGGATGTCTACAGATAGAGCAACTGCTGCTGTTCGTGGGGCACCTGCGACAGAAAAGCTTAGGGGCAGGGAAATATGGCAGTCGCTGTTCTTCTTGGTTTGCTCGCTGATTTCGTGCGATACTATATTTGTTGACTCTACGCAGGTCGCCGTCCCGTATCTCAGAGCCAAGAGCCAAGACTACTACGAACAACTGGGAGGAGGCATTTCGTCAGACATATTAGAGGATGCTGGCGACCGTCGCCGCACACAAGCACTTGCTGATGACGTATGCTACTTCTGTGCCAAAATATGACGATGCTCATGGACACATGACAGTCTCTAGCAACGCGTGGGCGTCGAGCATACAAAAAGATTTTCCCATGGGTGAACACTTCGTTTGAGTTGTGGCTGCTGGCCTGTAATGTGGCGTATCTCTTTGAACGCACTCCCTTCTACCGTCCATGGTTAGCGTGGATGGGTGTCGATTTACGCCGGTTGAGTGCGGACGACTTCGTGAGTGACATCCGCGGCATATCTTCCCTTATCTCGACGCTAATTTCCTGCTGACAGCCTGTGACTAGTAACGTGCAGGGTGCTGCTCCTCACGTTCGGCGAGGGATTATGAAACGGCTCTGTCAGCTTCTTATGAATACGCCGCAGTTGATGCTTGACTCTTTGAGGCTTCTCTTGCCGACGGCCATTTTCTTCGTCAAGTTTTTGGAGTGGTGGTATTCTCCAGGGTCCCCTGCACGTTCCTTGTCGATATCTCCGCTCGGCTTGGCCGTCCCACCTCCTCGGATCCTCCCACCACACCCTTCCGGAATACCCGTGGATGGCACGATGTTTGGGCATTGTCCATTGTGTCAAAACATCATAAACAATGCCACTGCGTTGCCATCGGGTTACGTCTTTTGCTACCGTTGTGCATTTGCGCACGTCGAGCAGCATGGCAAATGCCCGGTGACGTTACTACCTGCAAAGGTTTGGCAGATGAGAAAGGTGCTGGTTTGAGCATTGGCACACGCCGACTTGTTTTCAGGTTCGACCGGGTAGTCTATAACTTGGTCGTATTACATAATCATGCCTGAGTGGATTGATTGTCGACGAAATGTTAGCTGAGAGTGGAGCGAGCATGTCTCCGTCTGCACCTGCGACGACACACGTGGATGGGCGACAACTTCCAAGTACTGTCTGTCACCAAAGTGTCATCTGTCTTTTTCCGTCTTTTTTTGTTTTTGTTTTTGTTTTTTTTGGAAATAACCAGCATGGCCTGAATGCTGCATCTT
>QGOH01008360.1:11582-30493 GCA_003313155.1 Boletus sp. MG95
GACGGCCCATGTGAGCCATGTTTTCCATCTCCAGAACGTAGAATGAACCTACCTGGAAAGCCTATATTGAGCGTCGATAGCGGATTGGGCGAGGCAGGCATGGATGCCCAATAGTGAACCTCGCTGGAGACGATCACGAAGCTCGATGTGATCCGATACTCTCTTCCCTGTCTCTACCAGCGGGAACAACGACAAGAGTGCTAAACCGAGGTTAGCCACTCGAAGGGTGCGTCCTCATCCAAACGAACAACGCCGCATGAAGTGCGCAACAGAAGCACGAACTTCGATTCCCAGCGATCGATTCAATCTCCTCATACACTGTCGCCCACATCCCTGCGTTCATGACCGATCTGTCGGGGCGATCGTCGTGCTGAACATTGTCGGCAAAAGCGATCACTGAATCAAGGTCGGCAAGGTCACCTTCCGAAGCGCGCACGTCTTGCAACCCGTAGTGGATTCCGTCTCTTGATGGTATGCGTATCAGCGTTGAGCGTGTGGCCCGAGATACGGCAAATTTCCCCTTGCTCTTGCTGCGACAAGCGATGATGAGCTTGTCGGGATTCAAATATTTATCCGCCCGTAATGTGTTGCAGCCTCGAAGCCTCGACGGCGATTGTTTTTCCAGAAAAGCCACCGGTCGGACCACTGGTCGCGGAGGAAGCTGAAGATCCCTCTCTTGTTTCACTCACCGAGTTGGCTGGATAGTCCCTTGGCGCGTATTCCGGGAAGGAGAACAATGCAGTGGTTCATTCTAGACCTTTCGTATGCGCAGTAGTGGGTGTCGTAGGCGCCATTGATTGCGACGAGGTTGCAACATCAATGCTTCAAGCCTTGTCGGCGCTGGCTGGCACATCGTCTCGTTTATTCTGTCTCGTAGAAATAGGATTAACTTCCCTGTCTTTGATTCAGGGAAAATGTTGTGTGATCCATAAGACAAGTATACAGGAATACTCATGGGGATGCAGTGTGCTAGAATGATCGGGTTTTTCGGTTCGCAGCGACAGCGTGGTCTTGAACTGCGCAAGTGCCAAGGGATGGAAAGATGAGAAAAGGTTAATACCGACACCCATGTACGTAGCAAGCCTGACGCGCTCACGTTACTAGAACGTCATCCAGTGTCCCCGCTACTGGAAACACATCTCTATACGGTCAATGAGTAGACTTGAACGTGTGATCCCTGGGTGCACTTGCTTGGAGGTTTCTTGCCACGCTTAGAGGACGCCTGTTTGCCTGAAATCGCGCGCAACGGTTTTTTGTAACGGGATGGCATGGGCGTGGTTTGTTGGCAGCGGCAAGAGTTGAGAACTGGTAGTTCGTTTCAGAAGTGTGGGACGCAAGAGACAACAAACGCGACGTGAGAGATGGGCTCTGATGCCGTTCATCGGATTCTGGCCGCCTCCTCGTTTCAAGTGAGTTCTGTATGTCATCCGGTTCCCACGTCCGCGAAAAAGCCTCAGGGTCTGAGGCAAATCAGCCTCACGATCGGCCGACCCTTCCTCCCCCCTCCATCATGACTCCCTCCCACTTCACCCCTCGACTCCAACGTTCTCCGCGACCGTCAAAACTCCTCCCTTCAGTGTACAAAATCCTCTGGTTCATTATACGGCGAGACGTTTTCGAAATGATGGGGACGATCGCACAGGCATCGGCCAGGGGTGCGCCTCCCGTACTGACACCAATGCGGTCGTGATGAGTGGTAGACTGGAGGGTCACCCGGGCCAGCGCCACATCGCGCGTAGATGCTGCAAAATGGGAGCGTAGTTCTCCAACAGTGGCGCTGTGTCTATGCACGATACGGCGCTGGCCCGGGCGACCCTCCAGTCCAACCGCACATAATAACGCGTGCGTGCAAACTCTCCTTCCTGAGTGAATGGTCTATCCTCGACTCAATGGTGTGTCCCTTGGGACCGTTGTTCTGGGCTATCGCTCTATATGGTTGTGTCGCAGGTGAACCATATGTGCCAGGAAGGCTTGCTATGTCTGTGTGGTGCAAGTATGGACACCTTGGCTCGCAACATGACTCTCGGTAGGTGTGGTTGTATTCCGCCCTCTTGCTGTTCAGGAGCCTCCCCCCCGGCCATCCAACTATTCCCCAAACCCGTCACAGATGCGTGTGTCACCCGTGTCGCTTTCTTTCTGGTCCTCGTTGGCCATTCCAAGGGCAGATATCCCAGCGCAGAAGCTTCGTTGTATCTAATATCTATGCGATGGAATACGCGAATTCTGATTGGCTGCACGTTACTTGCAGGTGAGTCGCCGTTTTTGGTAACGATTACTCAGCACTGGGTGGCGTCGAAAATCGGATCTCGTCTTCCGCACCACCACGATCATGACGCCCTGGTCCATCCTTGCGCTATGCTCTTTCGTCGTCCCCACCTTTGCTCAGTCCAATGGCATGGACATGTCGATGGACGGTCCTATGGACCTCGCTGTCGGCAATATGCTATCTTATGTCCACTTCACCCTGGGTGACACTCGTAAGCGAACTTGATCATCCACGTCTTACCCGCAACTGAGACGAAGCTAGTGTGGTTTCTCGGTTGGGTGCCGAGTACTGCGGGTTCGATGGTAGGCACATGTATTGGCGTATTCTTGCTCGCCGTATTGGAGCGATGGCTGGCGGCGTGTCTCAAACTCGCTGAATATCATTGGACCGAGAGGTAAAACTTGTTCCATCATCTTCTGACCTGCGCTGATAGTTATATTGACGCTGTGTGAATACGTCTTATGTTTTGTCTAAAGGACTGGCATGTCGGCGCTTGATAAGTCTACTAGTACCTCTTCCCTTCCGTCGTCACCTGCATCGCCTCCGTCGCCAAGTACCAGGAAATCAGAGTGGCTCCAATTACCACCCTTCGTGCCCGAGTTTGATATGACGAGGGGTGTCCTGTTTGCGGCGCATGCGTTTCTCAAGGTCCTTCTCATGTTGATTGTCATGTACGTCGTTTGGTGATCTGTTCGCCTCACGGGGCCTGCCTGGTTGAACTGAACGTGTCTGTAGGACGTTTCAACTCGCCTTCCTAGCTTCAATTGTAATAGGGTCGGGCGTAGGTGAAACCTTGTTTGGGCGGTTCTCGCCGTCTTACGAGTATTGAATATTGAGTGTGGGTAGTGTATATGTCATACATATCTACTTTATTCAGGTAGATATTTACCTCTCCTCTAAATGGCTAGCTGGTGTCTGTCAATCGATGAATGAGTGAACACTACCGAGTATCGGGGGAGAGGTAGACATGGGAGTACCAGTGCTGTGGGTAAACCTCTGGGTCAGGCGAGCAGGAGAGTGTTTGCTTTGGACAAACAAACGTGAAAATATTTTTCTTCGGACCTCGCCCCGAGACTCTCTCGCCGTTCGTGCACAGTCGATCGCTCGTCGCATCATGCCAGGCTCTGGTGCACCCCCGACGGTTCCGGCTAGTTTACAAATCTACAAGTACGTCCAAGGCTCACGCTGTTCTTGCCGTCCATGACCTCTGCGCATTCGTTTCTATTCATTTCATATCATTGTTTCTCCCAGTTCCTACGTCGAAGATCCGAAATGGCAAGGTAAATTCACCGCGATCTGGTGTACGTGCTTGGGCGCCGTACTCCTTATCGCACTCCCGTCGCTTGTGCATGCGTTAAAACATGGGCGCGCACTTACTGGTTTCTTTGGTATTTCCGAGGGTTATAGAAGGGGATATTCCGCTGTGATCAGCGAGGATAAGCCGTTCCCCTCGCCCTCACAATCATCCCAAAGTTCGTCTGTAAGCCGCAGGATGGCGGCGTACTGGGATGCATGGATGTCTATCCGGCAATGGTCGGTGCCCTATCTCGAATTGAATGTTGGACAGAGTACATATCGAACACACGTTTATTCATTTGTCCCGGTTGACCGATGTCGTATTCTAGTTTTCGTTCTCGCAGCGTATCTTGCGATCACGTTGGTATGCATCATCAAAGATGCACCCCTTCTTTCCAATCCAAACCGAGCTGGTATGTAGGGTTTCATTCGGCGCCTACCCGCCTTTATGCCCTTCCTCCAGGCTTCCTCGTCTTCGCTCAATTTCCGGTCGTATTCCTCTTCGCCACCAAAAACTCCCTCTTGTCGCTCCTCCTCGGACCCGGCCACGGGTACGAAAAGCTCAATTTTCTCCACCGGATGGCAGGCCGCGTCATGTTCCTCGCTGCCGTTATCCATGGCAGTCTCTGGATCCGAAATCACATCCAATACGGCCTCCCCATTCTCGGTCCCCAGAAAGAAACGTCCGGCGTTGCGTCCTTGGCCACGCTTGGTTGCATCGTTCTCTTTTCGCTCCGACCGATCAGAAGATGGTTTTACCAAGCTTTCTTTGTGATTCAGTGAGTACGCGTCGGCTGTGGTCACGAAGAGTGGCAATGACGTCTATCCATGCATGTAGCGTGCTCACGTTCGTCGCGTTCTTTGTGTGCGCGTGTTATCACTCGATCTATGCGCCGCCGTGGATATTCCCGCCGCTTGCGTTGTACGGGGCGGACATGTTCCTGCGCCTGCTTCGCTACCGATTCAAAGACGCCACGGTGACAGCCCCCGACGAGTTTATGACGCTCGTGAGTGTGTCGAGAGCCGTCGTCGGCGTGGATAGATATGCTCACGATGCGTTCTCAGGTGCGCGTACACGATTGCGACGAGGGGTGGATCGCGGGTCAGCATGTTTGCCTCCGTGTCTTTTTCTCCGGGCGTCTCCTGGAGAGTCATCCCCTCAGCATCGTCTCCGCTCCGCCTGCATACTCGTGTCTCTCCAATCCGGGGTTACTCCTCGGTGCACGCGTCAACGGCGATTGGACGAGGGCGCTCAACGAGTTTGTCCGTGAGCAGCCGCAGAGGTCGATCGCGACGGACGAGACGCGCAACCACAAGGACAAGGACTGGCGTGCGTCCGTCCCTGTTCAAGTCATGGTCGATGGGCCCTACGGTGGATCGAGCGTCGATCTTGGGCAGTACGAGACGGTGCTCCTCGTCTCGGGGGGCTCCGGTGTCACCTTCACGCTCGGTCTCTTGGACGACATCGTCGGCCGATGTGCCAAGCTGCGGCGACGCGGCGACGAACGGACCCGACGCATCGAGTTTGTGTGGTACATCCGGTCGTTTGGTAAGCGGCCCCTTGCGCGTTCCCAGCGCCTCGATCCGTGCTCATATCCATATCTCTTCGCCGTGTGTGTGTGTGTGTGTTTTATATAGGCCATATTTCATGGTTCGCACCCATGTTGACGGACATTGCCCACGCTGCGGTCAACGCGGCGATTGATCTCCATATCTCGATCTTCGTCACGTGTCTGTGTGTTCCGGAAGCGGTGCCTCTGATTCCGAACTGTGATGTGACGTTGACGAGGCCGCCGATCTACGGGTTGCTTCAAGACCTGACTGGCCCTCGGAGCGCTGTCGAAGAAGATGGTAAACACCTCCACGGTATGAAACGGGTCGAAACGAGTGGTTACACAGGGGGGGTGGCCGTTTGTGCGAGTGGACCGGCAAGTCTGACGAGGGAGGCGCAGAATGCAGTCGCTCGGTTGGGGGTCACGCGCGGGATTGAACTGGGCGGGGTGGCTATCCACGTCGAGCAGTTCACCCTGTGATATCACGACGGTTGCGATACGGGACTCTTTCTTTGGAAAATGAGACATGTATGTGTGTGTGTGTATGTGTACGTATATAGGCTGTATGGCGTGGTGAGGTGAAGATGGAATACGACGGCGCGTTTCTTGGTTTCGTGTACTGTATTGTTTTCCAGCACGGTGATTCAGGCCACGTTGACCGAGACGTTCGCATAGGCTATACCAGGCACATACGACGCCTTTCGAGCATGGACGTTCCGTTGATCAGCATTCCGCAAGCCGGACACTTGCACGATCTTTCGTGAACTCACCCCGGAGGCATAGAAAGCAGCGGCACCGATGAGCGCCAAACCGGACGGCGTCCCGCTCGGGACCGCCACAGTGAGATTTTGGTACACGTTTTCTCTCAACCCTGTTCGCGGCGCATACGGTGCCTGGGCGAGTACCGTTCCGAGGCCCGCTGTGTCCATCGGTCCGGATGCGGGGCAGCCTGTCGTGGGACAAGAAAGGAGACCGACGACGACGGAGACCCAGTCGACGGTGCTGGCGTAGAGCTACCCCAGCGGTCGGCGATCATGGTTGTGCTGTGGGGGGGATGACGTACGTACTTGGTATTGGACCTGAACGGCGACGTCAGATCCCGCAGAGACGGTGGCGTTTGGAAGTGGGAACATGACGACGATTTCTTGGGCGATGGCGCTGGTCGTGAGAACGGCGCTGGCGAGGAGCGTCTTCAAGTGCATTGGGATCGCAAATGTCTCGCGAGGGCGAGGGGGGATGGGTAGATTGTGAGTGCGAGTGGGGGCCCTAATCCAATGCCTTTAAGATACGTGACTTGAAGCGAGACGCGGTCGATGTCGGGGGGTGTTCGCCAAAGGTATGTATCCAGGCTGCGCGCCGGACGGTGTGGAGTGTTTGGAGCGCTACGTGCATGAACGTCGATGCCGTGGCGTCGGGCGCTACGGTATCGAACACATTCTCTTCTGAAACGACAACTGTCAGTCTCGGAAACGGACTATGCGGCAATGGTGTGGCAGTCGCTCCCAAGACCACGTTCAGAGCTTTAACATCGTCGGGACCGCCGCCCAGGTGGACGTGCGTGTGTGGATACCCGCACACATGATCCTCTGTTGCACCGATGTCGATGAAACAAAAGCCTCACGATAACACAAGGAACCGAGACCAAACGTACCATCCCCAGGTCCAAAAATCCACGTCAACAAGTCCCGTGAATCCGGTACGTGCGCTAGAATGGGAAAGGACCACCTTGTCATAGTACGTGCCTTGTATGTGTTGTCTTGGAGAGATCCATGAACATACGAATTTGTAAGGGCATCGAAACCCCCATTTTGGGGGACACTGTGCTGGTTATGGTTCAACCCAGCGCACTCGAGGGAATCACAATGCTTGGTATCTACAAATGACGACAAGAGCCAGAAAGGTATAGATATTGATGATGACAAGGATGTTGATGATGGAGAGGAGGAGGAGGAGGAGGACATATATGGTAAAATTTGGCTGACTGAAATGAAATGAGACATCATCGGCCGAATCATCGGCCGAGTACAAAGCTCGTTCCAATTGACTGCGTCCATGTCACGTGACCCTGCTGGCGTGCACAAGCGTAGGCCGACTGTAGTCCACCCACAGTCACGATTCTACTATCCATTACAACACCGCAAATGAGGGTGTATGGTGATATACAGTGAAGGTATATAAGTATAATGTACAGAGTGGTGCGTACTAACTCGAATTCGTCATGACACAGCGACATCAGGCCTCCGTCTCCGCGACCTCTTATGCCGACTTATCTGGCTTCACCTCCGTCTGTCCACCTCTTGGTCTACTCACACTAAACGAACCATCCGCAGACGCTAGGCCCGTTATCACGAGATACAAACTCTGCTGATCATCCTCCCCCAGCGGGATGTTCTTGTCTACCTCAAAAGCATGCCACACAAACACGAAACGCGACACGGCGATGCTCGTCAGCGATAGCCCCGGCGTGTGGTTGTACCAGAGAACGACCATCAACCAGGCAAGGAAGATCATGACGTACTGTTGGCCACATTCAGCCCAGTATGCGAAGCGCCGAATGCCTTTCGAAGGTGGGAGGTATCCCGGGCGGAAAGTGACGAGGTCCACGTAGCTTGGGAATAAGAGCAGGGCACCGCCGACGGCAGCACACCATGGTACGAAGAGTAAGATACGAAGCACGTGGACCAAGATCGTCCCGACTGCCAAGACGTCGTGCTTGGTTCGTGGGACCACCGCTATCGGCGTCAAAGACGGGGGAGCACTGTGCTGCGAGGGCACACACAAAAAGTCTGGGAGGGATACATCACGTGTCATCCCAAATGACACGATTGACACTCATCCATAAGGAGCCCCATGGGGGCGCGAACCAGCGGCTTACAATTACTCATGGTCCTCACTAAAGCCGAGTTCTATATAAAAACTGGCGCTAGCCATTCTTACATATAAGTCGCCTAGGAAAACAAGGCAGCATTTGGCTGCACACGACGCTTACCGCCCATTCGTACGGTCATCAGCAGATTGTAGGCCAGAGCAACACATCTGCTGGATAAACTCTTCAACACTCTATCCTCCGCTCTGGCTAGCATTATCCATAATGTCCAATCTCGCGTCATTCAAATACTACACCGAGCAGGGAGAAGTGCGAGAACTTAACCTATGGCGGAACCCAGATTACGGGAGCCGTGAGGGGAGTGGTGTGTGGGTTGAGGGCAATTCGGCCTGGAAGATTTTCCCCAACATCGCCCAATGGGACCGGATTAAACATGACTATGGGACAGCCCAAGCGCACTGTCTGCCCATGCCATCCTATCAACTGATCACAGGGACCCTCACTGATCGACGAGGAGTGCACTGGGAGGGGTTTGCACTCATCATGACACACATCACCGCCCGCTTTTTCGCCCTGAAATCTGGTATCACACCCTTAACACAGTTTATCGATTCCATCGATGATGATGATATCCTTGTCAAGTGTGTGATGGATCACATCCAACTTTTTTTCTTTCCCTCCGAGACTCAACAACTTGATGATTCCCCCCAGGATTGAGCGTGGCTTTGCTGCAGCCTTCAATATGGGGCTTAGAGATCCCCAAGGATTTATCGACCGATATGCTTTTGATCCAGTCATGTTCATCGATCTCCACACCAGTTACCCACCAGCGACGTCAGTCAGCAAGGTTTATGATTATGTCAAAGCCCGGCGTGCGACTGTGTGGCAGCAACGGGGGCAGTGGCGTTGAAGGAGTCGATGTTCCAGCGTGAGCATTATCTTTCAGGGTCACATTGATGTTACTCACGGCCGGGAGAAGTAAAGGATCAAGAATCATATATATGGCCAGTACATACCTAGTCCAAGAGATGTAAGGTGGGAAGAAAGTGAAGTGGTATGTAATGAACAGGAATGAAGTGACGTTGGGAAAGGGGTCTGGGTACAAGTACTTGCTATTCAGATATCAGGTTCAACAAATACAAGTACCCCTACAAACTGTAAATATCTTTCTGATATCAGGAATTCCGCAATGACTTTCAAGACATATTCGTCAGTTGTCTCTTTCGTTGAATTATCCAGAAAAAAAAAAACACTTACGCTATTCAAAATAAGCGCTGGCTTCGAGACTTGGATAACATCATTTGACGGATCCTCACAGAACAGAGCCAGACGATCCTCCTTCTTGCTAGGAAGAGATATCAGATCAGGGGGTAAGGAAGAACTGCCCCGGCACTTCAGCTCTGCCTGCTGTAATTGTGATAGGAACCCAGGGTTTGGGCAGGCTTGCGGTCTTGCACGGATGATGAGCCCCAAGGCCTGTTTCAATGACATGCAACAGCCTTGCATCAGGTAGAATGCCACGATGGCCGGAGAACGCGAGATCCCGGCAGAACAATGAATGAATATCTTGCAGGATTTCTTCCCCATGCGCGCCTTGTGGACGAATGCAATTGCCTGTCCACCGGGTTTGCTCAAGTCTGCAGAGGGATCATCCTCGATTGAAAGACGAAGGTAGGTGACACCGTCGATGATTGATTCAGGCTTCTTTCCCACACTGATGATGTGGGTGATCCCTTGTCTCCTAATGAAAGTCGATGTAGCAGAGGTAGCAGAACAGGGGCCGATGTAAAGGTAGGGAAGAATCAGTGAGACAGCGTCAGACTGGGCATTTGGCGTTTTGATCGAGTTGGCTTTGGTTTTCGATGTCTTGGGCATAGTTACATGGAGTTGGTTGAGGCGGAAGCAAGTGTGGAAAGCACGAATTGATTGAGCGTGGGTGCACTGGTCTATATCAAGGAGGGGCGGAACGCACGAGTAGTCACATCGGTATTGGGAAATTTGGCCATTCCAAGACTGCTAACCTGGTGCGCTGTCTTGTTTGATTTTACGAGTCTGCTCGTCATAAAGCATCAAGTGCGATGTATGGAAAAGCAAAAAATGGGCTTTAGAGGATATGAGGACTTTGCTGGGTACCGCACGGATGAAAGGATGGGTACATAATAATTAACCAAGGAAACATGAAAATGACGATACAAAAAGTACGTTCGGGTAGCTAAGGGGGACATGCTAAAGACATCAGATGATGTACAGGGAAGGTGTGGAAGGTGTATAGTAAAGCCATGGTCATACTCAGGGGGATAGGAAGGTGAAATAGGGCGTATCTAACTACTTGAACAAACAGCAATG
Source organism: Boletus sp. MG95 (assembly GCA_003313155.1). Lineage (NCBI taxonomy): Eukaryota > Fungi > Basidiomycota > Agaricomycetes > Boletales > Boletaceae > Boletus > Boletus sp. MG95. The sequence continues at coordinate 21,871 of QGOH01008360.1, forward strand.
TACTGAGTTCTACACGGTGAAAAGGCCAGCCCGAGCGCGCGGGTTTGCGAGGACGAGCCAGCACACCTTGGCGGTTGATCGGTGCGTTGATCATCGTCTAGTGATGCGCTTGCGTTGTGGGCCGTCCTCTTCTACATCCATCGAGTCACCTGCTTGCACAGGCAATTGCACGTGACCAGCGGAACGCTGACTTCTGGTTCGTCTCCTGGAGTTTCCTGAAGTGGAAGTGACGGTTGAAGGAGCGCTGCTGCCGGACGGCGAGAGCACATCGACAGCGGCCGTCGATGGGGTTGCATCGAGCATCATCATGACAGCGTGTCTGCGTTTTGCGCCTGCTGAAAATTCAGCGTCGGGCAGAGTGGTTATTGGAGTGATTGCGGGAACACGGAAGACATTCTCGGAGGAACTGAGGGGAAAGGAAGTGGATGGTGTCAATGGAGTGGATATAGGGTCGGAAATGTCTTTGCGTGGATTGGGTGGCCGTGCTTTAGTGATGCGTGGATTGGTGCTGACGATGGTTGGTCTGGAGGGGGTCATAGTAGGTGATGGAGACGATGGGTGATTTGGCGGATTGATGTTATTCGACGAGACAGGGGAATGAGGTGTGAGTGGGGCAGGGGGCGGCTGAAAAGGAATGAGTCGTCTGCCAAGGTTATTCGATGGATGGTATCTCACAGGGCCATCGTCTGGTCTGTAGGAGGTAGAGGTTGTCTGGGGTGGTTTCTGAGACGAGGTAGAAGGGAACGAATGGCCATCCTTGCGTACATCTGAGCGGGTGGATGGCGGGGTGACTCTTGCACGTTCACGTTCCTTGTCGCGCTCCTCGTCCTCGTCCTCTTCTTCCTCTCTAGACTTGACTGCCTCCATCCTTGCCTCTATCCAGTCCAAGATGCGGCCGACTGTCATCTCGCCGCTATGTGCATTGTGGTCGGAGGGAGCGATGCCACCTGCGGAGACGCCTTGCTGAATCATGATCATGAGATCCTGGCAGGCTGTCGCATAGCCAGCATTGTACGCGCGTTTTGAAGTATGTCGCGACGATCTGTAAAGGGTTGTGATGCTAAGTGCGGCAGCTGGGGAAGGAAATATGAGGGTGGGTTCGTATGGGGGAACGAGACGGACCTTTGAAGTTGTTGAGAAGGTCCTTTTCGGCCTTCTCGAAGTTGGATGCAGGGAGCGACTTTGCGAGACCGTTCAAGTCGAGAGATTCCATCGTTGTCGTTGTCGTCGTCGTCGTCGGGTTTGCGGGGAATGAGAGATGGATTAGCTGTGAATCTGCGCGAATTTCTGATGTACGAATTTCTGTCCGATTTCTTTCCTATTTTGGGAATCGGTTGCTGACGTCGCCTACTCGAGGAATCGGCCGGTCCCGACGTCGCTCTGCATGGACGTTCAACTCTGCGGTCGGGCGAGTCCGCTCGAGCTGTCAGACTCGTGCATCCGCACTACCTGGGCCGCGCTTGCCCCTGCCGTCTTCGTTGTTGCCCTCTGTCTCTTCTCCATCCCGCTCCCACTCCCCGCCTTTGCGAGGAAACTCGGCCGCACACTCCAGTCGCCGTTGGACGAGTTCCTCACTCTCCGCGAGGCAGAGGCCTTGGATACTGGCGAACCTATCAAAAACGACACGGAATGTCCCGCCATCGCCAACAGTGCAGTCCCGCTCTGGCGCACGGTCGCACTTGCGTTCGTTGCACTCGTACAGGCGCTCATTTGGCTGTCTGCGGGCGCATACTTCCTCATCACTCACGGGCATGACACCTGGACGGGCGTGTGTGCTGTCTTGACTGGTTCCACTTGGCTCTATGGTGTCGCCAAACCCGTCTTTTGGCCCAAGGCAACTGCGCACTTCGATCTTTTTTGGTTATATCTCGTTCATCTCGTCTTTGGTGTTGTCCTTCTCGGTGGTATCATCTACGATCATCAAATTTTTCATGTGCCTCTAGAACCCCGCATCGAGTTTGCCGGGTTGATATTCAACTTGGTCGCTATCTTCGTCGAGCTAGCACTTGTCTCGACAATGCCTATGGAACTCCCGAGTAGTCGCATCAACAAAGAAGATATCGTGAGTGTCACGGGACTCACCTCTCGCGTACCGTTGACTTAGTTGTATGCATCTAGTCTGTCAAGTATTCCCCAGAAGACTATGTCACCATCATCCAATGGGTTACCTTCAGCTGGATTTATCCGCTTATCAAGCGTGGTACTAGTACGACCATGAATGAGGAAGACGTTTGGGATCTCAGTCCAACGTCGCAATCTCGGCCTGTCTTCAACAAGTTTACTACCATCAAGTAAGTTTATTTCATGCTTTCGTGCGCAAGGATACTTTTTAATCGTATCTCAGGGGGTCGTCTCTTCTCCGTCGCCTTTTCTGGGCAAACTCTTTAGATGTCACGTGAGTATTTCATATTTTATGACCATCTCTTCTGACGCTTATCGACATTTTCAGCGTCGACTTTTGCCTGACGTTTGTCAGTGTCGTGTTCAACTATGCCTCTCCATTCTTCCTGAAGTAAGTGACTTTCTGCGTACAAGTAGTGTCGACTAAGTTCATCCCTCAGGGTCATTCTTGATTCCATCGAGCCCAACGCTACCGCGGAACAACGTGCAAAGGCGTACATATACGCGTTCTTGGCATTCCTTTGCACGATACTCAAAGTACGTCTATTTATCTCTTCTATGTATGGAGCATATGATAAATTTAAACACAGGCTGAAGCAGATGTTCAACATCTCTGGTATGGCAGACGTGCTGCCACGCGCATGCGTACCGAGCTCATGGCCGCCATCTACGACAAAGCGCTCAAGCGCAAAGACTATTCAGGTGTCATCGATAAGGACAAACAGAAGGAGGACGCAGATAAGAAGGCCGGCGTCGCACCTTCCGAGAGCTCATCTGGAGATGAACCTAAAGCTGGCGCCGATGTTGGCAAGATTGTCAACTTGATGGCTGTTGATGCAAATAGGATCGCCATGATGGTTTCGGGAATGTATTTCATCTATGGAGGTAGGTTCGATGATATACGTGATAAGGGGCATTGGGGAAATAATCATGATTCAGGTCCTTTTGAAATCATCATTGCTTCGGTATTTCTGTACAAGTATGTCTTCCTTATTATCCTGCAGGTCATGGGCTCATCTTGTACATAGCCTCCTTGGTGTTTCTGCTTTCGCAGGATTCATTGTCTTGCTTGTCGGATGGCCGCTGAATAGTTACGTGATGAAGCGCAGCATCCGCATCCAAAAAGGCGTTTCTGCATCGCGTGATAAGCGTATGGCGGTTCTAAATGAACTTATCAGTGCCGTGAAATTCATTAAGTTCTTCGCTTGGGAGGAACGATGGATCGAGCGCGCGCTGAATGCGAGAGGAGTCGAAATGGATTGGATGGTCAAGTGTGGGTCACATTTTCAATCGGGTCCATGAGTAATCTTCTAATGCAACGACACTCCCAATCACCCAGCCCGTCTCAACTCGGTCATGTTCACCTCCCTCTGGAATTCGGCACCTATTCTCGTCTCCCTCATTTCGTTCTTTGCGTATATCTACCAGGGCAACCAGCTGACAGTTTCTGTTGCATTCACTTCCATCGCATTGTTCAACATGATTCGGTATGACCAAGTTTACGCCTAACTCGCTTGCATCCTTATCAACATTTAACAGCCAACCATTGAACATCATCCCTGCTTGGATTGTCCAAATACTTCAGGTAAGCCGGTCATCCCCGCGTACATGTGGGCGACTGTTTATCCACTTGGTTCTTTGTGTAATTAGACCGGTGTAGCACTGAAACGCATAGAGACGTACCTCGGAGAGGAGGAAGTGACGGAACAAGTGTCGTCCATCAAGCGCACTCGGGTGCCTGCGGATTCACTCGCCGCGGACGAGGGTCTTGCGATTGAGGGGGGCACGTTCAAGTGGAATGCGGTGCCGGAACAGGAGATCAAGGATGCAGCAAAGGACAAGAAAAATGGGAATACCAAGAATGGCAAGTCGAACGCAAATGATAGTCGGAGCCCGAGCGATGAGATGGCTACAGCTGTCGATACAGCGAGTTTGTCGGGCAGATCTGGGACTGAGGATCACAAGTTTGAACTGCAGGATATTTCGGTGCGGTTCCCTGAGGGCGAGCTGACGCTGATCACCGGTCCGACTGCGAGCGGCAAATCTGCTTTACTGGTGAGTCCTTGTTTGCGAGTGCAGTCGACATGCTTACGTTGATAATGTCCTAGCTGGCACTTTTGGGTGAAATGACGATCACCGACGGGAAACTTATTATGTCCAAAAATACTTCCAACATCGATGAACATGGTAACATGCACGCCATCTCGTATGCTGCACAATCGCCTTGGTTGCGACACCAATCTATCAAGGACAATATTCTATTTGGTTATCCATACGACGAGGAAAGATATAATGCAGTCGTGGAATGTTGTGCCCTGAAACCCGATTTGGATATCTTCGAAGATGGGGACCAGACGGAGATTGGCGCAAGGTGGGTTTCGTGCAAAGGAAGACCTACAGTGTACTGAGCATCTTACCTAGAGGTGTGAGTTTGTCTGGTGGACAAAAGGCTCGGTGAGTTTGGGGATGGCGTGTATGTACATATGAGGTACACTAATTTGCCGTCCCCAGTGTCGCGCTTGCTCGCGCTGTATATGCTCGCACGAAATACGTCTTGTTGGACGACCCTTTGAGTGCTGTCGTATGTTCCTTACCTCTCCTGTCATTGTGACCGCTAGCTGATTGCGTAATGGCTTATAGGACAGCCACACTGCGAGGTTCTTGTATGAAAAGCTCTTGCGCGGGCCTCTCCTAGCGAACCGCACGGTCGTGAGTTCCCGTCCATTTGCACCCAAACATGTACTTGATCGACGCGCTAGATACTTATAACACATCACGTCGAACTCGTCCTCCCCGGAGCCTACTACTTAGTGCGGATGCTTGACGGACGAATCGACACCCAAGGAACAGTAAAGGATTTGCGTGCCCAGGGTATTTTGGAGTATATCACTCAGGATTCGCAAGCAGATATGAAGCACGAAGAACCTATCGCTGCGAGCGAGGCGCTTGTGGACAGTATTCCTGCAGAGCCTGCCAAGGATGGGTCAAAAAAGCCGAGGAAGTTAATCAAGGACGAACATAGGGAAAGCGGTGGCGTCAAGTGGTCGGTCTATAACGCGTATCTACAGGCCTCGTGAGTGGTCTTTTCACGTTGAGTTAGGGTAGAGCCGACTTACATGATGGGCACCCAGGTCGTATTGGACGTGGTTCATACTGAGTGTGTTGATCATCTGTTCGCAGAGTCTGGGGGTCATTGAGAAGCTTTGGATTCGGGTGAGTACCACTGACTGAGACACTGTTTCGGATACTAAACAATATGTTCAGGAATGGGGTCAGGCTTATGGTAACAGCACGGCAGCCGCACCATATTCCTTCACCTCGACTGTCTTGACAGAGAATGAAGCACTGATGAATGGCTTCCTCCCCTCGCACGACATTGGGCACTACTCGGCTCCCTATTACCACATTCAGGCCTCTCACAAGCTATTGTGGTTCACTTTTCCGGATGCGAACGAGGAGCCACTGTTTTACGTCGGTGTTTACGGTGCAATTGGTCTCGTGACGGCGATTGTCAGTATCGTGTCGACCGCGGTGCAGTACACGGGTGCGTTGAGGGCGTCTAGGCGGATTTTCAAGCGACTGTTGGAGGGCGTGGTGAGAGCCACGATGCGTTGGCATGACGTCACGCCTCAAGGTGAGTGCTGGATGTCCGGCGTAGTTGATCTTGTCGATTGACTAATGGAGGGCGACATAGGTCGTATGCTGAACCGGTTTGGGAAAGACATTGAGACTATCGACAACAACTTGGCGGGCTCGTTGTCGGCTGTGAACTCGTCTTTGGCCACCTTTGCTGCTGCCATCGTTACTGTTGCGTATGTGGCTCTCCTGCTCTTTGGACGATGAAACTCATTGAATTGTGTTTGGGCTCGTAGCGTGGTGTTCCCGTGGTTCTTGATTCCCGCTCTCATCATCGGCTTCTTCTACCGCCTACTAGCTATTGGGTACTTGAACACGGGTCGCGACCTCCGTCGCATGGAGTCTAACTCTCGGTCACCGATTTTCTCTGGGTTTGGAGAGTTACTAGAGGGTATCGTGACTGTCCGTGCATTCTCGGCGGAGCGTCGATTTTTGGACGATTTGCATGGCAAGATCGATGTAACGACAAAAGTCGGTGTTTCCTAATGCCTCTCCGCTCTGCATGAAGTTGACGCGCGAGCACAGATGTGGTACAATTTCTGGATGACAAACCGATGGCTGTTGCTCAACTTTGACACACTCGGTGGTCTGGCAGTGTTGATCACAACGCTGTTTGCACTCTCCGGATATGTTTCGGCTGGTACTGCTGGTCTTTGTATTACGAGTGCGATGACGTTCACGATGAGCGTGTATTGGGCGTGTCGGTTCTGGACTGCTCTCGAGCTTGATTTAAAGTGCGTCTTCATGGATGCTCTAGCTGTTCTGGTTGATCAACGTTTTCCCGATCAGCTCTGTCGAGCGTGTTGTCGAATACCTCGATCTTCCCCAAGAACCATCCCCCGTCATCGAATCGAACCGTCCACCTGCGTACTGGCCCTCGAGCACGAGCTCAAACCCGTTGATCAGCGTCGAAGATTTGGTGATCAAGTATGCGCCGGAGCTTCCGCCAGTGTTGAAGAGCGTCTCGTTCCAGCTCGGTGCGAGGGAGCGGATAGGCCTCTTGGGAAGGACAGGTAGCGGCAAGTCGACGCTGGCCATGAGTATCCTGAGATTTGTGGATCCGGTGCAGGGACGGATCTTGGTGGATGGGATTGACATTTCAAAGATTGGCATCCATGACTTGAGATCGCGCTTGGTGAGTGTTAAAGGAGTTTGGATGCGCAACCTCAAGGCTGACTCAGACACGTAGACGTTCATTCCTCAGGATGCGACACTGTTTTCTGGTACATTGAGGGATAACCTAGATCCTTTTGGTGAGTGCTTTTAGGAATAACTGGACGACCTTGTAACTTTCCTGTTTTACCTCACAGACGAACACGATGACACCGAATGCTTGGATGCTCTCTACCGCGTTCAAATGCTCACCGAAAGTGCCTATCAATCGCAACGCAGCTCTCGGACGCACAGTGGAGTGTCTACGCCTGAAGACGGGGCTTCCTCCGCAGCTTCGACCTCCGCGACCGAGGTAGACAGCAAGACGACCATTACGCTCGATACCCAAGTCTCTGCGGGTGGTACCAATTTTTCGCAGGGCCAACGACAGCTGATCGCGATGGCACGTGCCTTGTTGAGACGGAGCTCGATCATCGTGCTCGATGAAGCGACGAGCAGTATTGATTTTGAGACGGATGCCAAGATTCAGGCGACGATCAGAGAGGAGTTTGGAGACTCGTTGTTGTTGACGGGTGCGTCCATCTTTCGATACGGGTTCGTGTCTGTATGTGTGCTGGTATTGACGAAGCGGTTTGGTGTAGTGGCGCATAGGTTGAGGACGGTGATTGATTACGACAGGTTGATCGTGTTAGACAAGGGCGAGGTGAGTCTACGGTTCCGATCGTGGATAGAGTGTGTTTCTGGGGCTGAGTGCGCACACAGGTCGCTGAGTTTGACACGCCGCTGAACTTGATCCAAAAAGAGGACGGGATATTCAGAAACATGTGTCTCAAGAGCGGGACGTATGCCGAGTTGGAGAGCGCGGCGAGGGCCAAGGCGGAGAGGGACCTGGCGCGGCCATCGAGGGGCGTGTAAAAATCGTGCGCGTTTGCGTTGTGAATCGTGCTGTGCTTTCGTGTATTTGCTTTGCCTGACTCGACAAACTGGCTTCTTTTTTTTTCTTCCAGAGGGGAGTGTACGTATCTATGATCTAAGTAGAGCACAACAATCAAAATCGATACAGAGGTTGCGACCACAATTCATTTTCTCGGGATGCCATACGTTTAGTACCGTTACCAGTGGCGGGGTTTGATTACCAAGAAACAACTAGTGTTCGTGAGGCTACTCTCAAAGCCGAGACGAGGGTATATGTATGATTTCCATCGGGTCCCATGCTTCTTTGGACTCCAGGGCCATGGCCATCTGGTACATCGGGGTTCCCTCGAGTCATGTAATCTATCACTGGTATTAATGTTCCGGGAGAATCCCTGGGTCGAAACGCATTCTCGGATTCTGTGCGAGTGCATGACAAAGGTCAACAATTCATCGTCGGACAACTTACGACAAGGGGCAGGCATGTTTCAGATATGCCTCGGAGAAATTCGGGACCATCCGGAAGTCAGAACCATGGCGTTTGAGAGGGAGCTATTCCCGGAATGACGAGGTATGTTTTCGCGTCGTTCTTGTTGAAGTAGCACATCCGACAGAGGCAGAACGCACTCGATTCCGCGTGGTCATGTTGTCGCCCGCGATAGAGGAATTATCATTATCCCCATCGCGATCATGTGCGCACCATCGAATCATCTCTGATACGTACATTCTCTTCTTCAGGCGTCTATGAAATCGATGCGTTTCGCGTGGTTACTTTGGGTCATCGGATGACGATGCTGCCTCATCTCAGATCGCGACGTGTCGCGCGTATTATCGGATGATT
>QGOH01008362.1:0-27629 GCA_003313155.1 Boletus sp. MG95
GGGTACTGCCCACCAAGATCGAGTGAGTGGTTTGTGTAGCATCGACGCCGCCTCGTGTGCTTGACGTAGCACGGGCCAATCAAACGCTGCACGCATCTTTCCAATCCTTGGTAATCTCTCATCGTTGCATGACGTTTTGCGCTGTGCCAGTCAAGGCTGCGCTGATGGATCTCTCTTGATGCTCGAGAATGTCGTACCCAAGTAATCAGCGCATCCCCCGTCTCTCTAGGGCCTCGATCAGATGGCCCCAGACCGTCCAGTACATGAACACAACAAGGAACAAATCGAAACGCGAATGATGCGCCGGAGGGTGGGTGGAGACGACGGGATCCGACTGGTTGTAGGGATTTATTTTCGTCGCCATCACCGACCGTGCGCGTGAGCATCCGGAAGAACTCGACACCTGGTGCATTCCCATGACCGACCCGCCGACTGTCCAGGCGTCGGCGTTTGACGAGCGAGAGCTATGCATGTACCCAGGACAAATACAGCGGCGCTCACACGTCTGTCCACACGCCCGTCAAACATCTGTCACGACAGCCCCTGACAGCTAGTATCCAGATGTTGATGAAACCGGGCTGGAAGAGGAGCAGACAGAGCGAGACTCCAGACTGCACTCATTTCGGTGGCCCATCACTGCATGGACCATCAAGTTTGATTGTAACGATACACAACGGTCAATTACGGTATGGCCAGTAGAGTGAGATCTGGCAAGGCTGCAACTTTATTTTCTGACCAGTCGGACAGGTCCGCAGCAGGGGGGATGCGCAACCAGCATGAAAACGAGCGTCCTCGGAAGTGGACCGTGGAAAATGTGAATTGATAGAGCCACGAAGCAAACGATCGAGCCACAGCAAAGATACTCACGCGGAAGAAAAAGGCAAGAGTCTCGCGAATTCACAGGGGGGCCGGGTATCATTTGCGCAAAGGGAAAGGGAAAAAACGGGACAAAAGTGATGGCGCACAGCTCGCGTTCATTAAGGCGCCGAATCACAGTGACAACATCCGCATTCGCGCGTGCGACGAAGCAGTGCGTGGTCCCTAGTTCTGGATCTAAGCAAGGAAGGGCTTGTTCTTACAGGGCAGGGGATGGGCAGTGCTGTCGAGTGTTGCAATCAAGTGGCGGGAACGGACGGGTTGGTCCGCATTTCTTTCTCTGGCATGGTTTCCATGGCTTGTTGTGGACATTGCAGCAAGAGTAAGCGTCCGTAGAGGAACGGGTTCGATCGAGGGAGGGGCGCTGTGATTCACGAGGATGACGACGGCGAACTTTGCTCGATCAGAGGGGGATTACGACGTTGATGGTGGCAGAAAAATAGTTTCGCGGGTACACAGTGGAGAGTGGAATGGCAATTTGACTGATACAAGTTATGAGGTGATCCCGAGCGCGGCGGTCTGCGTCAGCATGTGGCCGGTGATGACTGAGACGGGGTTCATTACGTGGAGGCGAGAGAGGGAGCGGGATGGCGAGGGGAGGGTGGTCCGCGGGCGAGATCCAGGCAAGGCGCCCTGATCGTAGGATTGATTCATGAAGACGGTGTACGTGAGAGTAGCACATGGAGGACGTCTATGGACGGTGGGATGCGAAAAAAAAACCAAAAGGCAAGCGAAGGGGAGACGGGCGCTGAGATGCGGCGGGCTTGCGATTGGTTGCCGAGGACAAACTGGTCGGTAAGAGCCGTGATGAGATGGCAGGATGGCAAGATGGAGCTACTCGAGCGCGACGAACATCACGGCATGTCCACGGACGTCGAGCTGCGCGGGGGCGACAGGGAGAAGGCAACGGACACGCTGCGAGCAGACGAGCCGGGGAGCGGGCGGGAGGAGAGAGGCCGTCCCGTTGGTATGGGTGGAGGGGACTGTCCATCTGTCGGAGAGAGTGTGGCGGAGGTTAAAAAGCCAAGGCACTCCAATTAGCAGACCAAGTTCTCACCCGACCTTTCTCCTCCCCCCCCCCTCCGCGCTATCCTTCTCCCCTCCGACATCGATCGATATCCACCCAGCTCGTCGTTCCTTCCACCGTCTACGTTCAAATGGCCCTCCTCCAGTCAGATCCTCCCCATTATCCAGACCTAGATTACCACTCCCAAAGTCCCTCCAACAAACCCACCAATATCGGCACCAACTCCCCTTTCGACACCTACGAATTCAGCCATCTCCAGTCCCCACCCTTCCCCCACACACCCTCCTACAACGGCTCCTACCAGAACTCTCCCTACTCGGGCCACTCCGACCTCAGCTACGACCCAGACGGCCCCGATGGCTTTGCCCTCCTTGGCGACGGTCTCGATAACCTTGCCGTCCGCGAAGACTATGACCCTTCCGAATACGACCTCCCACACTCGTCCGGCCTCCTCGTCTTTGACGGCGAGTTCATGACCAGCCTCGATCACAGTGGCGCCCATGTATCTGTATCCGTCACCCCTGCTCCGATTGACCACCACTCCCCTCGCTCGCATGATCACAGCTCCCCTTCCAGCAACGGCGAAGGCCGTTCCCGTAGTCGCGCTTCCTCCGTCTCTTCGAATCCTCAGATCCTCCCCCATTCTTCCCCTCATCTCGATGTCGCTCACAACTTTGAGAACTTGCGCTTCGAGTCCCCTAACTGGCGGCACAATCAGCTCCCCGGCGAAAGAACCTTGTCTCCCCCAAGAAAGGCCCAGTCCCCTCCTCAGCTTCTCATTCCAGACAGCAGCCCTGCATTGTTCTCCCAGGAAGCGCCCATGATCAACGCCCCAGAGGGCGATGGCGGCTTCGTCTCAAGCGGACCCCAGCTTCACATTGTCCCCGCTACCCCCGTAAGTGGTGGCGGAGCGGCTTCGCAAGCCGTTCCTTTCCAGTCTACCCTGGAAACCCTCCATCAAGGCAAGTTCATTGATATCATCACGGTTATTTCGGGAACTCTATTCTTACCATTTTTGTCCTTGTTGCGTTTTACCGCCGTAACAGGCTCATCGCAAAACGGACCACAGCAACAAGCGACAACACCCCCATGGGATCAACAACAAATTCAACAGACCGAGGTCTCCCAATCACTCGGGGTACCACAATTCCATGATCAGGCTGCACAGCTTTTCCCCCACAGCCACACTTCTCATAGGGGGCTGTCCGCTCTTGGTCCCCAAGTACATCCCGATGGTACAAATACCAACTTTCTATTTCCAAACATCCCACCTCGTACGCGCAGCAAGTCTGATACTACTTCCTCGCTGCGTCCCCAGTTCTGGAATCCCTCTCTTATGACTCAAGACCAACTTCACGCCCTTGAAGGTTCTGCTCTCGACGACTCTGCTCCCCCCCTCAGCCTCAACGAACTCTCTCCCCAACAACAACAGCGCCAACTTCCATCCAACATTGCTGCTCCCCAGTCATCCTTTAACCTCTCGAACGCCAGCATCCCTCAGTTCAACTTTAACCCCGCCTCAGCCAACAACATGGCAGCCTACCTCACTCCCGGTGACCCCGGCGCTGTTAATCTTCGCCGAGTCAAGTCCGATAGCGGTCGTCCAGGTCATAATCGCCTGACCCGCTCAGAGGATATGACCTCTTCCCTTGTCTATCCCCCTTCATCTCAACAGGAATTCATCAATCGCCAGTTCCTGTACCCACAGGAGACAGTGCCTTCCATTCGCGGCCACTCTCGCAGAGCCTCCTCTGGATCACGTGGTGGTGGCGATGGGACCTGGAGCGCACTGCCCTCCAACCGCCCTAGTCCGTACCCCAGCCCGTCCGCAAGCCCGCGAGTCCGTTATGAAGACCTTCCCAACGTCGCACTCACCGGCCGACCACCCTCGATGCTCCGTCCGGATCCTCCCCAACCCAACAACGGTGGTCTGATCGCTGTCTCGAAGCAGACGGTGACGAGCGAACGCACAGCTGGTGCAAGTCATCGTCGCAGGAAGCAAGATGCCAACTTTTTGTGTCCTGTGCCAGGCTGTGGTAGTACGTTCACGAGAAGTTTCAACCTGAAGGGTGCGTTGTTCGACTCGAACGTGTCGCTTTACCCCATATACTTAGCCACTTATTAGGTCATATGAGGTCCCACAACGAGGAACGCCCCTTCCAGTGCAAGTGGCCTGGTTGTGGCAAGGGCTTTGCCCGACAGCATGACTGCAAACGCCACGAGCAGTTGCATTCTAATTACCGTCCCTTCACTTGCGAGGGGTGCAACAAGACGTTTGCTCGCATGGATGCTCTGAACCGACATTGTGAGTGTGTTTGGTCGATCGATGACAATGGCTCATCGTGTGTCTCTACCTAGTACGCTCTGAAGGTGGTGCCGAGTGCCAGCGCATTTTAGATGCTGCCAAGGACTCTGAAAGGCTACCGGTCCCCAAGACTGAAGAGAAGGGATGGCCTGGCATGAGTGTCATGGTTTAATACCTGATCACGTCGATCTGTCTTTTTTACCGCAAGTCATCGTCAATGCCCATATAATCTGATGCGCACCAAGATCAACTTACCACTGTATCCTCAACGTCACTTTCCTGTCGATTACTATACACACGGGACACATTGCGGTTTCTGCTTTCATCCTGTTTTCGCTTCATCCCTGCCTATTCCCACCTACATCCCACCGCCTATCATTTATACTGATATTGATTGCACGATCCACCATCTGCTACCCCTTGGTATATTCTCACTTTTGCGTACTGTGCACCGCTCTCCTCGTTTTTATTATTTGTTGCTCTCTTTTTTTTTACCTATAATTCTTGTAGCGTAGCCCATCGTAGATATTGGTGGACGTCAGTCAGCCTAACATATTTATGCATTCGGAACGAGCTTTGGAAAGTAAATCATTAATATATTTCTGCTTGGCCCTATGGACACGTTCATTCTGCGAGCGACAAGCGGCTGGCCTCGAGGTTTCCACGAGGACCCATGTGTGCAACCTACGGCAAGTTCGCATCTGACGTCCGCGTACATCACTGAGCCGAGTTCGCTTGGGCGAGGAGAGAAAAGGCAACTTGACGTCCAGCGTCGATACTCACGGACAACGCGTTGGAGTCCGAAGCTCCGGGGGATGCCCAAAAATTCTTTTTTTTTTCTTGCACTGCCCCCCTCACCACCCGATGGCATCTAAAATAAAATAACTCTTGATGACCGATTTACCCAGGGGAGCATAATTGTTTTCGATCCGATCGGGGCATAATAATACATAATAATAAATGAGAGAGACTTGAAATCGTGTGGGCTCAGGCACGTCGGAGAGAGAGGAGAAAAGCGGTGCATGTCGACGTCGCGTCGCGAATGGTCGTGGATTCGTGGAGACATGCGTGACGCGTCGCGGGGGCGGCTTCTGGGGAACGGTCAGGTCCTCAGGTCCTCAGGGTCCGGCCGGGTCAAGGTCCTAGGTCGCTACGTGTGCCTCCAGGGGACGCGTGCCGTATCGTCGATTCGACGGACGTGCGTGCTATCGGCGGTCATTGACAGGGTTGGATCCTGCGTCGAACGGACGGGACCACATGTGATGGCGGCATCCAATGTACACTGCGGCGCCGTCCGTGCCCACTTTGTGAACTTGAGGCCGCATCCGAGGTGCGCCTTCGCGGAAACATATCCCTGTCTGAGGCGGTGTAAGATAACCTCCCTGACCATGGTCATTTTGGGTTATTCGAACAGGGCACTGCCCCTCCAGTCGGGGATGCCTGCAGAACTCCCCCTCTCGGAGACTCGCCGTGGCGTGATATGATATGTGACGGTTCACCGAGTCAGATCCGTTGATAGAGATCCAGCTTCCAGGACGGGTCGGGTTCGTGTGTTCCGGCGTCCCTTCTCCCACTTTTTCTTTTTCTTTTTCTCGGTTCGAACCTCGCGACTTGGAGGTATTTGCTCGACTGAGCTTGGGGCTGCTGTCGATGGGTGTGGAAGCAACTCAATTGAAAAACGGGAGACGGTCGACGACGACAAACATGCAGCGTATGTGTCCTCACTGCCGCCGCCATCTGCCAGTGGCCAGAGAACACCACGCGCATGTTAGATTGCCGGGTTCGAGGAAAATGAATCAACGGAGGGTGCATGATGGACCCATGGATGCGCCGACATCATGCCTCCCTGTTGCGTTTGAAACGCGGCTCGGAACGTTGCCGTCATAGTGATAGGCAGGACCCATTTCTTTTTACTGAACAGCGGGAGAGAAAAAGACCAATGTACACACGTCCTCCCGGTGATCAAGGACTGTCGCAACGTTTTGAGAATCAAGTGGGGGATCTGGGTTGGACCGCGGAAGTCTCCGCGCCACCGTCGTCTTGAAGAGTACCATTTGGTAACGCGACAAGCTTTGCAAACACATCACGTTGATCGTCAATGGGTCGGAGTGTCGTCCCACCCGTATAATCATCAACCTCGATGGATGGGAAATCGGATCATCCAGTCGACCATGCAACGTGGAGGTGGGGTTCCCATTGCCAGTGGACCCTGGCTGACGTTCCCATAGATTATATCATTATCTCCCCCCCCAGCGAACAGCCCCCTACATACATGTGGGATCGACGCGATCTTTGGCGGTTAAGCGAGTCGTAGGTCGTATAACTACAAGGGTCAAGAATCATCCATGTCGTGTCAGCTGTCACCCCTTTGGGAAATGACGCACGCTGTGCTCGTCCTCTTCGTTTCGAATTCGAATTCGAACCCGTGATCACTTGTCAGCACTCGTCGTTTTGAACGCCGGTATACCGCCGTGTGTTCAGTAAGCAGTCCCACTTGACTTGATCACATGATCCGAACTACCCCCGAATATTGAGCGTGCAATCTCCGGGGACCATGGTACCTGCGATAGAAAGATGAAGACTCGGTGAGATCCAAGCCCGAGGCTGTGCCTCCGAGTAACCCGCTCGCTCGCTCCCCCCCCTGTCATCGTGTCGCCCGGGTCGGCGTCCATTGACATGGATACGCTGCGGGGAACTCCATATCATCATGGCCACACCGCAGCGACACCGTGACGAGAACTAGGACCGCAGTCGTAGGCAAGTCTCAATTTGTTCTAGGATGGATCTCTCGTCGTTAGAGATATGGTTGTTGTAACCGTACTTGGTCGTACGGTGATAAGTGGGGTGGATGAGATGGAAATGATGACGATCACGTCGGAAGGCGATACGGTTTCGGTTTCGGCGTCGACTTGGCATAGATGGACAAGTCCCGGTCGGTCCTCGAATTTTTTCGGATTGGAGCGACATATGCCACTGGGCTGTGCGATCCCATTGACGGAAGCTTGTCCCTCATCCAGATATCCACGCTCGGAGGTGATCAACAAGGGTATCGAACATTGAATTTCGGGTGCGTCTCGATGGAGTGGGAACGCGCCGTTTCCCGCGGTGGCATCGCACGTTAAGCAAACCTTTGGAAAGAAAAAGAAAGACAATCAATTGTCGACTGGAAAGACCATAAACAAGGAAACCAGAGAAGGTGGCAGGCCGACCCGCGAGGCAGATCCGTCCAAGGCAGTGCGACGATGTTTCTCGCCGATGATGCGCGCCACTGATGCGGCGGCGCAACCAGTTCAGCTAGCCAACCCGCTCGGAGTGGCATAGTACCCGGGGCCGATCAAAAAAAAAATTCGATGCGATCTGCCAGTGAGAGCGACTCGAACGGCACGATAACGAGGGCTTCTCTGCGCCCGGAGATGGATTGCCCCATCCAGAACCACGCACGCCGTTGATGACCAGTGAGGGACTAAAGCAGCTTGACATTGAGTGAGAAAAGTCTCGAGTGTGGCAGTTTCGATCGGGTTACCCGGACAGAGGGTACCAGTCGTTAAGCGTCGCGTAGCCTGGTATACCAAAGTTGGAGCAGAGAGCAGATTCGGGAGGAGGAAAGGTTCGTTTTAGGATTAGTCTAGGTGCAGATGGCGGACGCCAGTGGGAAGACGCAAAATGCCAGTGGTCATATGATGATAAGGTCCAGAAGCTGAACACAAACTCAGGGCGGTCATTGGACGGCAGCCATCTTCTTGACTCAAGCGAGTAAGTTCGGTCGGTCGGTCGCACGGAAGATGCGATGTTGCGAGAGGAGCACCAGGTCGTGTGGGAGGCTAGCACGGCATTTGGCTGTCGCCGACTTGAAGTGATTCCATTACAGTAATTGCTACTACCGTCTGACGGGGATCCCTCTCAATCTTTTATCGCCTCATCGCATCAGCCGTACGACCGACCAACTCTCCAAGCTCCGACGACGACTCAAAAAAAAAAAAAAAAGGCTGCCGTCCAATGACCGCCCATAAGCATTCAACCGATGATCAGATCCTTCCATAGACAAACGTCTTTGGATGCTACAAACGCACCTTTAAATTCTGGCACTGCCGCATTGCTGGGAGCCTTATGGGTAGATGATCAATCACTCGAGGGAACCGGTAATCATGATATTCTTATTGAAAATCGCCGTGCTCGACTGTCGATGGTATTCATTGATCAAGCCAGTGTCCATCATGATTCCGCGTCCATCAAAGAACAAGAAAAAACGAAACTGCCGATAAAACCGTGCGTTGACGCAGGACGAAAATAACCAGATGAACACATCACCGTTTATTTTCATAATGTTCGGGACACCCCTACTATCTTCCCGTAGTATACGTGCGGAAGTTGCCGCGCTACCAAATTTTACCTGCACATCCAGGTATTCTGCGCAAGGTCTTCCTAGTTTTGATACCTGCTGCAGGTGCACGAGCTTTCGAGGAGTCTCCACGAACCCCAGATGGAGGTCAATAATGGATGGGCGATGGATGGGCGATGGTATAGATACCAGACGCAAGCGGTCATCAGCATCCTACTCAGGAAAGGTAACGGAGAACGATGCTGTTGGCCGGGGTCAGCCAGGATCGCGATGTAAAGAAGGGAATCAGACCCAGATTTTCTGTGGTTGATGTACAAAACATCTTTGGAATTCTCTGATGCACAGACATTGTCGGAAATGAAAATCTGCGACAATCGCGATTCCGCCAACATCAAAGTATCACCTTCTCGATGAGAGGTGGTTGGTGGTAACACTGCACTGCACTGGTCCTCTACCAGTGGCGTAGTATCCACTCGGCCAAGCTACACGGCGCATCAGATCGTCAGATGTGATATTGTATACGTTGTGAGAAAGGGATTCGGATAGACCGACCCTAATTCGTTCCCTTCCTTCGATCCAGCGATGTTCCACGTCCATGCATACCCAGTGCAAGAAATGAATTCGAGCCAATCTACGACGAAAATCATTTGACAGTCGGGAAGATGCCTTTTCCATGTCGTTGGGCATCTCGGTGACTACATTCTGCGCCCGTCCTTGAACAGAAGCCAGAGCAGTCGGCCAGTTGGCTCGCCACGTTGACCCATGTCAATCATGCCCGATTTGACTACCCTCAACAGAGTCCCCAGAGCGGACTCGAGCCATTCAAGCACTGCATGCAGATCGCTTGCGGCCACACACGACGGGAATGGTTCAGGTGGATAACTTAAGAACCTCCAATCTTCCAGGACGCTGTGGGTAACACTTTGTGGGTTTACCCATGCGCGATCCTGAGAGAAAGTCACCTATCCGCGTTTAAGGACGTAAGTCAGCCGAACAACTTGCAAAAGGGAAGGGCAAGGTCTAACCCGGTACCACGACGTGATCTAGCCTTGAAACATCCTCCGATTGGTTCTAATATAAAATTGCTCGATGAGGATCCAGGCTTCCGGCAGGACTTGGCGCTCACCCAGTCGATGACAAACGATTGTATCAAGTCCATGCGCTTTCACAAGCAAGGGTTGGATGGGAACAGCCTCCCCGTCACTTCCACCATCATGGTAACCGTTTCTTCCGCGTCGGCGGACCGACCCTCCATCCCTGGACACAGAGGCGTGTGAGAAAACGGCCGAGTCAAGAATAATGTTTATTTGAGGGAGAGTAGCGTTCAGTGCGATGACGATGAGGTAAACGAACGACTCGTTCCCGAGGGTTGATGCCTAGATTGACGTAAACACAGAGTTCGTACCCAATCTTCCAGCGGTCGCTTACCAAAGCGTTGTAGCATGTGTTCCACTCCAATAGATCATTCCTGTTCAATCAACGTTGGTGACATAGGGCATCTCGTTGATCGTACCGAGGTGTTTCATCGGAGTAAATGCGGCAAGTGTAGGATCGTACGAGCCCATCGCATCTAGGTAGTGACACACTTGAGCAAATCCTATTCACACGAATCAGCGAGATCTTACAGATGTCAAGCTCCATGATAGGCCATGATGAGGCCCGAGTTTGAAACACTCGGCGATAGAATGTTGCAACCAAAACGGGGAAGAGTTGGCCTCGTATGGGATATAATTCATCAAGCAAATACGAACAAGCGTAGCGGAGCACTTGAGTTACAGGCTAGCCGTCCCTGACCAGGCATACCCCTGCGCCATGGACGAGCGTCGTGTCGTTGAAGTTCTCGGCGGTAGTGCGATTGACAAAGTGGCGATCGTTATCGCGCGAGGTTTTTATCATTGAGTGAAACAGTAGCCTGCCCTGTTTTTACCGGTAATCTCCTCGATGAGAAGCTAGAGATATCCGTTATTCATCGTGGTGTTCAGATGGGGCGTTTGGTCGGTAATCTGCGTGCCACCATATAGACCCATGGGAAAACTGGCTGCTAGTAACAAACCTGGGGAAAGGAGACTTTGGCGGCTCGCAGGATGGATAGGTAGGTTTTCAAAGCATTGGGAATCTTGCGATCCGAAATGTAGGCGGCTTGCTCGGAACCAAGCGTCCGATTTCCTGGTGCGCCTGCCTGGTGCACGAGGGTCGGTCCATTCGAACAGGGCACCGGCGAGTGGCATATAGGCTTGGCTAGCCACATTCTGTGCATTCGCGAGCAATGACGCAGATACTACAAGAAGGGTTACCAGCATCGCGAATGAGAATGATCAGTCCCGTAGACGTGGGTTCAAGTACCCAAATACATGGGCAGATGACGTCCCATGAGGCTGTCGAAAAGGGAAATGGTATAGCGACGCTATAGTGCTCAGACGAACATGCAACCTCATATCATAATGATATGAAGACCATCGGCGTCCCCGAGATCCTAGCCGGACAGAATCCTCGGGGTAACTTGCAGACCAGTTACGGGGACGAAAACAGCGGTGTTGACCGAAAACATCAACGAATGATGTATAGTCTGGAAATCGATCACCGTAAACTTGGGTACCATCTCCGTTTGGTAGGCAAATCAGACACGACATCCTCATGTTAGGACGTACTCACCTGCAATAGCTCAACTGAAAATCGGGTCTGTATCTTTACATGACCCTATAACCACAGAGCTTGGCGCGAGGGCAAACCACTACCATCTCTGAGCTATCCATCTGTAGGAGCCACCACCCCTCCAACATCAAGATCGGTGGTCCGTGTTCAATCCAGGGATGATCGATGAAGGCCGTGATTTGACATAACCTGGCCATCAAAACATTTCAGGCTTGAATCACTCGTCAACGAAGTGACCCGTGTTAGTTCCCACGACGATTATCAAACCTTGACTTGATGCCTTGTTGGTCACCGCAAAGTGCTGGCAGGTGCACCGTGTCGAGCGTCTTACTTGCAATGAAGTAGGCTGAAGCTGTCACTCATCTTTTGACAGCTCCGGAACTGTACGGTCAGGCTTATATTCCCGAAACTTGCCCGCTCATTATACAACGATTGTCTCTGGCAGTCGTTCGGAGTCCGTGCCAAACCACTGAGGTTATAAAATGACATTGTAGAGACACTTGAAAGACAGCTTCTGTCTATTCTGCCAGCCGCCAAGGCGGCGGAACGACGCCTGTCAGCCGCACACCCACTCGCCGGGAATAAAAACCGCGTCGTGTTGATTCCCCAAGTACGTTCAACTCATCATCATTCTCTCTCAAGATGGAGTCCACTCCACGCCTCTTGATCGTCCTTTCACTCGCGATGCTAGTGGGTGCGATGCCTGCCGTCTCAAACCGAGCTCCTCGGATCCCTTTACAGCGCCGCTCACTCAACTCGGTGGGCCCCACGTTGGTCCAGTCTGACACGGACGAACGATTTCTGGGTGCCCAAAGAATTGCACAGCTCATTAACTATGCTCACGAGTGTGTTTTCTGTTCCCTCGTTGTTCGCCTTGCTCAACTTCCTGGATAACTTTCAGGAAGTACATGAATACCTTTGCGGCATACGAGCGGAATACAGGTTCACGCCATCCACTCGACACGCTGCCGAGATCCTCCTCGATAGGCCCATCAAAACGCGCGAGCAACGGATCCGTTGCTCTTGGAAATGCTCAGGCAGAGATGTGGTACGGTGCTCTCGAGATCGGAACACCACCTCAACTTTTCTCAAGTAAGACATCGCCCATTACTTCTGGACCGTCGTTCTAATCGCTTCACTTTTTGAAAAGTGGACTTTGACACAGGTAGCTCTGACACGTGTGAGTATCCCGCATCTTAAACTAGCTAGGTTGGGCTTAAGTATCTTTTTCAATTAGGGGTGCTCATCAATGGCTCCCCTAATGGCCGTGACGGGCATCGCACGTATGATGCTTCCAAGTCAAGCACTTCTCAGGGCCTCACGCCTCCTTTCTTTGATGTCTTGACATACGGTTCGGGGGTAGCCCTTGTAACCACGTATGACGATAAAGTTGAAGTGGGTGGATACACGGTAGATCTTGCTCGTTGGTGTTCGGACGGTTACTGACCTAGCCCACTAGTTCAATCAAGTATTTGGTGGTGCATGGTTTTGGTCAGAGGACGTTGCGAATGATTTTTTCTCGGATGGTCTCTCGGGTTTAGGATTCCCGGAGATTTCGGGCTTGCAAGTACCACCGCTGATGCAAAACTTGAACGAAAGTTATCAACTACCTCGAAGGTGTTTCAGCTTCAAGCTCTCCACCACGCCTGGACAAAGCGAATTGATCATTGGTGATGTGGACTATGCTGCATACAAGAACGACACGCTTGTGTCCGTCCCAGTGACGGAACCGGGCTACTGGCAAGTTAAGTTGGGAGGGATGAGTCGTCGCAACCACACAGTTCCGGAGAGCATCGATCAAGCTGCAATCGTCGATACGGGCACCACGCTTATCCTTACGTCAGACACCATCGCAAGTAACTACTTTTCAGACATCCCTGGTGCAAAATCTACGCCGCTTGGCAGTTATACGGTGTATACGGGTGCGTCGCATCTCTGTATCAACGTCAAATCATTTGATTCGGCGACCCACAGTTCCATGCGCTACCATCGCTTCGACGACACCGACACTGAAATTTGGAGGGGGAGAGTTTACGGTGTCTCCTGAGGCATGGAACTTTGGTCCTATCGAGTCTGGGTCGACAGATTGCATGGCTGGCATGGCTGCATCCAACTTTGGTATGTTGCTCTCGATGTGTGTCGCCGCGATTTGAAGCTCATGCGTACGGGCAGATTTTACGATCCTCGGGGACGTCTTCCTGCGCAACGTATATACTATATTCGACTTTGATTACCCGCCTGGTGTCCAGTTTGCGGAGCTTGTTTGATAGCCCACCCTTGAGTTGTATTTTAATTTAATTCGGCCTCAGCCTGGTGTGATCGTGGCCGTGCCAACCCGGCGACAGCCTTGACTACAGACCCCTGTTCATATTCGCGTATCACGAACTCGCCACTGTCGTCAAGTGTTCTTCCCAAGGTGTCAGTACGAAGATAAACCGGAAGAGCTGTCCTGGTACAAAGTTGGCGCGCCATGTCCTACTCCTCTCTCCAAGCCAACTTTCCAGTCTTCCCGTCCGCACAACCCGCGCCAAGAGGCCCTCCAATACCGCGGTCCTCTCCGTCTCAGGTACCAGCTGGCCCACGCCCATTCAAGGCTCCCGCCCACAAGCATGCTCACCATCTACACTCCATTCCCCCTCGCGAGAAGTCCACCAGGACCCTCATCATTGATCATATGCTCTGGGTGCACGCTCGCACCAGATTCGCCCAAGCGCGTGCAGAACTCGGCATGACTGACCGTACCGGTGGTCCCTCCTCGCCCCATTTTCGATTCCGGGAACGTCCAGAGCAGTATGACGAGGAAGACGAGGTCTCTAGTGATCGCGAGGACGTCGATCAGCTAAAGGCCAGAGCGGCAGGCCACGGAGACACCCACAATGAAGACGAAGACACCATAATGCAGAAACAAGACCTCGCTCTGGCAAGGAGTCTCAGACTGCGCGCCATTGCCCTCGAAAAGGTCGTCACTTCCATGCTCGATCAGCCGCCACCCCTGCACCCCGTCCCCCCCATCGATGAGGAATCACAATCTCCTCCTGGCTCCCCCAAGCGCCGTGAATCTCAACTTGCATCGAAGGCGTCTCACCCACACACGCTGCCCAACGGAGTCCGTCTCCGTCTTGCTCTCGGTACAGTCATCAACGATCTATTCGCTCGTCAAGCGCCAATTGCGCCATATCGACATCATCATCACCCACCCCCGATCGTCGTTTCCAACTCTCTCTCGGAAAAGGGATCGGCAGAGTCTCTCTCCTCAAATAGCTCCCCGGTACTCCAGAACCAGTCGCCTCATCCTTCCACTTGCACAAGTCAATCGTCCGGAGGTGTCATCGGCGTGCTCCCGCCTTCGCTTATCGCGCTTGCCTCCATATCCGGAGCCCCGGGGGTACAACCACTGCCATTTCCTTCGACAATGCCCGCTCTCAGTGCACAAGGGCAACGCATTGTGGTACGTTGCCATTCGTCTTACGCTCTCACAGAAAAATTAATCGTTCACCGAAGCAACCGGGAAATCAAGCTATTTGGAATGACAGAGCTCGTATCTTGTATATGGAAGGTGCAGACCCCTCAACAGCAAACTCTCCACCCGCGTTGCGTTGCCCAAGGCATCTGCATACTGGGTGCGAGATCTGTGTTGAGGCGAGGCATCTTATGAAGGCACCAGGAGGACCGACAAAGGGAAGAGCTGGCACCTGGGGAGGTGAAACCGCGTCACGTCCCCCCCAAATTGGCTCAGGGAAGAGCATGGGTGGTTGTGGCGGTGGTATCACTGGCTGGCAAGATGGCAGTGGTATCGGTTCCGGGCTTGCTCATTCCGGGATCAACGGTAGCGTATTGCGCAGGAAGTCCAAGTGGTTTCAACAGGATGCGGAAGACGCCAGCTATGCGGGTTCGGGCGCTGGGAATACACGCCTCTCAGACCTGATACCTCGGTTTTTACGCTTGTCAGCACTCGTTGCGATGGAGTTAGGCCAAGAACTTGGGGATGAGGAGTATGAACGCGAATCACAGGGAGAGAGATCTGTGCGAGCACCTTCTGCGTCCCCACTGTCCCCAATGCACGCTCGAAAAGCGCAATCGGAGAGCGAAGCGAGTCCCCTACGGCCATCCAGAGACTGGTACATGCTGTTTGCCGGACTCCTTACTCGAGCTGCTTTGGAAGGGTACCTCACTGGTGGTTGGAGGGGACCTGCAGCCGCTTCCTGTCTACTCTCGGTTGGACTCGGGATGTCAGACGATCCACCCTCGAGCGATGAAGACGAGGGAGACCCGATATTCGAGTGGTTTGATCCAGATGATCTCCCTACACTAAAAGAAGCAGTGCAAATCATGTTTCCGTCATTAAGCCCCATGCCCAGCAGCGTGCCACCGCGTAGGGAAAATGCAGAGGCTGAATTCGAGGTTGAAATGAGGGAACGATTACGAAGGGTAAGTAACTTTCTTTAGCACGGACTGTTCAGTCAGATTGATCATTTGAACCTTAGTTCTATGCCATTCCATCGCTGACCCCCGACCTTTCGACACACATGGAAGATTTGGCATGGCATTATCCCGCTGAGCCTGTCGAACGAGCTACGGTTCGTTTCTGTGAGGCCGTTGCGAAATGGCGGGGCAAACCGGAACTGGAAACGGTAAGTGTCATTCATTGTGATGAGGCCTGTCAGATATCGATATCTCACGTGCACAACCTAGTACAAAAAGAGATTCAAGGATCCTGCCACACCAGCCATGACAATTGAGTCACTTGTCCATTCCAACCCAACTAGTCCTACATCCGGTGGCTTATCCACCCACACCAACCTGCCGACGTCCAAGCGACCTCCAATAGAGCAGTATTTCATCCCTCCCCAGTCCCTCACTGGACGCAAACGCCGGCGTTCGGCGGACGACGGTGACCGCTATACAAAACGGGCGCACGGTGTCATGCTGGTTTCCGCGGTGTCGTCTCATGCTTGATTCCCATCTTAGACGATTGGATAGGCTTACTGCCTCTCTGTATAGTATCGTTATCGCTGTTTTATCTTTCGTTATGCCGCTTTCTGGGTGTCTCATTGCATGGCATATTCCTGTCGCTTTTTCGTGTTGTTTTTTGGGCGCGATTTGGGATGATGTACTATATAACACAAGGACTAAAGATCTCACCTCTGCAAGCATGGACAAGTTGCTGATCCCGGGCCATTGTGGTGTTGCCTTGGTTTAGGCCACTCGTGTTCGACAATTATGTTTCATCTCACCCACATGGAACAAAAAGGTACTCATACTAAGTGCAGATGGCGTATACTCTGGTCGGGGGATACCTTCCGCTCATATTATCACCGAGGCCAGACACGGGCGTGTCTGTGGCGTCGAGTGACGTGTGCTGAAAGGCATTTGCCGTAGGTTCAATGAGACGCGATGAGAATAAGTTTCCAGACAAGTGAGTATCTCCATCTGATGAAGGTTCATGCAAGGGAAAGGTAGAGATATTGACGTGCACAGGTCGCTTCACGGCCACCGGGACCTATGACCATACTATTCATTTGACTCTAGTCGTTGGTCGTGCTCGAGACGAACACTTGGGCAGGTATGCATGTACGCCATTGGGCTGTTGTGTCTTGGACCTGACCCAGTATTCGGCACCAGTACTGAGTCATGTGCAAGAGACAACAAGATCCTGTGTTTTCGGAGGCTTTCCTTCGAATACCTATGGTATCTATCTATCCAATTGGCAGTGTTTCGACTGGTCAACGAGGCAAAAAGATGAACAGGGACATGATGTCGATGTTGGTACCTCGACGGTGTGCACCGGGTGTTGCTGCACATATCATGTGAGTGTGAGATGTTTTTTCGGAGGTTCTAGACGGGACTGACGACCGTTGCAATCGTCCTCGTGCACCTCCAACACGTTCAGCGGACCGAAGTCGATTCACGCGATAGACACGTGTACGATATCGTACAATAGACCGAATGTACGTGGGATGTAAATTAGGACGCTGTATATATGGTATGGTAAGGTATGTTTTCCAGTTACGAGTCCTCACTGCCTTCATACCCCGGTTTGGACTAGATCATTGCCCACTCTTTCGGGATGAACTCGGTCGCTACGCCAGGTGTATGTAGTGATACGTATGCAGCCAAAGACAGGCCAGCTGCTTATCCCATGATCAAGATACATGTGATGGTCCAGTACAAGTGTACGCTAAGTTAGTGCATGCTATGGTGTACGGTGTACGGTAAGATAATCGGTCATAAGAGTCGTGGCTGTAATGGTCAACGTAAATGCATAAAGGTAAAGGTCGGCTTTAAATATACAGCTATATCCTGGGGCAGCGCGTTTGAGTTGCCGGATCTGATGGAGGCGAGGGAATGATCACTCACCATCTTGGCTGGATCTGTCGTTCTGGATAAAGATGCATCATGATTTGGTCCGTGATGAACTCTGCCTCGACTTGGGAAGATGGTCTATGCTCTGCACAGAATGGGCGTCTGAACGGGAGTTGCGGCGGCCGGGGGCCGACGTCGCTCGGTCGGGAGGGATGCCTGACATGGTTGGTGCGGTTGGGAGGAGCGTGCCCGGGATGTCTCCTGTCGTCTACTGCGACGGAGTCAGGAGTGTCTCTTCCACGTCGGCGATAGTTCGCATCAGGTCTCCGCATCTCGGAAATCGTTCGCTTCCGCTGTTCCTCCTCTGCGGCGCGGCGTGTCATGGACAATTCCTTGAGATAGCGTTCCGTATCTTGTGCGCGGGAGGAAGAGACCTTGTACGTTCCTTCGCAGTAAAAGCCGCCGGGGACACCACGGCATTGATAGACACCCTTGAGGGTCTGCGGGCTATTTGGAAAGATGCAATCGCGTTGGGAACACTTGTTGTGGTATGGCGAGGGCCAACCAGGCGGGAGCGTCGTAGGCTTTGGCTTTCTAGAAACTGGGGGACCTCAGTCACACGCAAGGTAACTTTCGGACGGGAGTACGCACAGAAGATCATGTGAGTTTGTCAGGGTGTGAAGGAGAGTCTGTGGTGGGGAAGAGAGGCGGCCTGTGCTTATACCCCAGCTTATGAAAGGGCCGTGTAAGCATGGATGCGCACGGCGCAGACATGCATTAAAATCGTGTTAACGTGATGAGGTCACTTGCACTGCTGGAGGGAGCATCGCCGCACCCTCGGTTGGTGACACTCCAAATTTTACAATGTGATCCGGTTCGAGAAAAATTTCGACATCGACTCCAATAATTTCGGAAGCCTCGGGGAAATTGTCCTGAAGATGCTGGAAGGATCACCGACGCTACCCAAGGGCCGAGGAATGCTAAATCCGAAGGGTCTTGGAAGCACTCGTGGTGGGAACACGGACAAGGGAGATGGGCGTTCACTCGAATGGGCGACGTACTTCATAAGTGACGTACACGGCATTAGTAATTGCTTTACTATTTAGCTGCTCACACACCAGCACGTATGACACTTTATAGGTGTCAGCAAGACAACGTTTGGTTGCCCAATATGACGCCTCGTCATGACTGCGGCACGGCGACAACTTGCACTTTAGCTTCCGCGTCGAGATTGCTAGCAGGGGCGTTCCAGGGCAATTAGTCGGAAATGGCGTAAACGTCGCAGTTGTTTCGAGTAATTCATTCGATCCTCGAGGAGAACACGAGGCGACCGAAAGGCGGATGAGATGTACTTTTCCCCGAGAGGTTTCAGACCTGGGAGTATCCACCGTGGCACGTGTGTCTACCGAAGCCTCGCGACTGATTTGGCACCCTCGAGACCACGAAAAGGCTCGGGGATTGTTTTATCGTAGAAACGCGCAGGAACAGCTCTCCAACATCCTCTTCTTCGTTGAGTAGGCGCCATCAAAGTACAGCTCACCGGTGGCTTGTAGAGGCAGTAGCGATCTGTTGGTGACTCGTTGTGTCTCAGGGTGGACCACTGCATAGTGTACCCACGTGGCTGTGTTTGGCAAAGGCTTCGGAAATCAACAAACGTCTTCCACTTTCACATCCACGTGTGACCGATAACAACGACCGTTTCAATGGCACAAAAACGAAAGGCAGTCGACGCCGAGTTGGAGGATGGGTCACCTGCCCGTAAACGACCATCTAGCATCACTCTGGACTACCCAAGCCTTTCGCATGCACCCTCAAAGCCACCCCCCTTTCAACAACCGACTCAACTGCTCACTTTTTCGTATACTCTTGATCACGTCCTCGAATTCAATGATTCTGCAATGCGCTATTATATCGACCCCCCTCGTGGAGCCGACCTAGGATATGGATATGGTAGGTGGATCAGACGACCGGATGAACGCGGTCGGTTGGATGCGCTCTTGCAGGCGTGGTCACGGCTCACAAGAAGCCTGTGCGAGGGACCTTCATCACCCCAGTCTAAAGCACCCGACGTTCATGTCATGAGCTGGAGAGGGATTATGACCAAGTGAGACCTCTTGTTCCCTGTCCCTATTTCAACATGCTCGTTCATACTGGTTTCACCTACTTTGGTGAGAAAGGATACTCATAGCACCTTATGAAGAGAGGGACGGTTGGGAACTCAATGTCATGCGTGTTGGCGGGACCTTCTACTTTGAGGAACACTTGAGCGATGCAAAGCTCAAGGAGAAGTAAGAGACTTTTTCCTCATCATTGTGTAATGCTCATCATGTCTTCAGAAATGAGATGGAGCCTCGCCATCGGCGTCAGACATATTATGGTTATGCGTTTGAGTCTTACTGCACAACCTCGACCCCAGGGCATCGAGAGGACGCTTCGTCGCATGTCGAGGGTTGGGGTGGGGACGTCAATACTAACGTTCAGTGGTGCAGCGTCGTGAAAACCAAGCTCGGCGACCGCAGGATTGTCATTGGAGGAGAGGTTGATTGTGTTCGGGGTATGTTCAGCAAATCATGCTGTGATGTCGGCGACTCTGCGACTCAATGTCAAACTGTTGGTGATACAGGGAAATACTCTGGAAACACGGCAAACTTTGTGGAGTTGAAGACATCCTTGACTATCCGAGGGTCTTCAGACGAAGCCAGATTTGAGAAGCATGCATCCAATCTATTTTCGGAACAAACCACTCAACTTCGTCCAGAAAACTCCTCAAATTTTATTTACAATCGTTCCTTCTGGGGGTGCCAGTATGTTAATCTTGCTCTGTTACGGCGTGCTAGTAATTTATCCACGAATAGGAAATTGTCGTTGGCTTTCGCAAGCCGTCGGGGCATCTCGTGACGACACAGTCGTTTCGGACCGTCGAAATACCCCGATCTGTTCGGGGTAGACCTGGAGCATGGGATCCGCTCATTTGCCTGGATTGGGGAGGTCGGTTCCTGTCGTTTCTGCACAACACCCTGCCTACGAACACAGGGAAGGATGTCTGGCGCGTGACATTCACGCCCAAGGTAGGCATCACTGTCATGATGCTCGATGTTTCGGGGGTGGAAGATGTCATGGGGGGTGATGATCGCGTCGGATTCTTGCCCCGATGGTACTGGGATGAGATGGAACTCACTCCAAACGAATCCGGTCGCGCATCTGCCCATCGTAGCGAAGGCTCGCAAAGACAGGCTGGCAAGAGTGGCGTTCCTTCGGGATGGCGGATTTAATCCAGAGGAGATCATCTGATATAGTGTCCCTCGTGGGCTGATCTCACGCTCGTCAACCTATATGTGACTGTTATAAACCTGTACGTTCCGCGTGAACTCCGGAGGTTGTTGCTGTTCTAATTAATCCGATTTACACCTGGTGCTTCGGGTCCTCCGGCACCATCACCCGGTTGTTTCAGGCCAGCTCAGCACGCACCTGGTCCCTCTCCGGTAAGAGCAAGAAACCCTGGTGAAATGCCTCCTTGTGTTCTCATCGTGTTTTAATATGAGCCCTCAAAAAGTGTGTTGAGAAAAAAAAAGGATATTTACATGCAGAATCAGGCACAAATCGGAGCATCTGGGTATAAAAAGCGTGGGAATTAGGATGAATAAGACGAGCGCGTCGCGCGTGGCTGCTCCCTAACGCGCTCCTCACCATTTCACACAGCGGACAGCGCATCCCCATCGTCGCCCGCAGCAGCGTCCAACGCTGCCCTCACGTCGCTCACCAGGGCGTGCGTTGTTTATCTCTTACGACTTGTACATATACCTCCCCCATCCAGCAGCGGACGCGCGCCAATGGTGACTCCGTCGTCTTCGGTGACCTCTGCGTCGCCCCCCGTGACATACACGCAGCCACACAGCCCGTCTCTCTCAACGGACATGGATCCGTTGGAGAGGGAAGAGAGAGAGAAGGCCATTCGAAAATTTTTGGCCAGTGCCGAGCTTTCCGTGGTAAGTACCGTGTTCGCTGGCACCCGCGAGACGCGTTGGCACACCAGGGTGTCGCGCTTGCACTCGTACCTTCATCTTTCCGAGGTTCTGGTATGCTACTGCATGTGTTGCTCACCTCTCCTGTGCATTCGTGTCGTGGGCAATTCGAGTCACACCCGACTAACATCCCCTGTCTCACTCTCTCCAGGTGGTCCGTGGCCTTCGCGCCCGCTTGTCATACGCTTCATACAAGGCTACCCATAACATTCCGCATATCCCACTTAATGATCTCGAAGCCAAGACCCATGCAACGTCAGTTGCCCCACCTCGCCTGATCGGCACCAAGCGCAAAGCTACTGGGGCGAACAACTATTATAATAATCCTGCTACGCAAGGTAGCCAGACTCGCAGGAATGGTAATGCCCCTTCCTTTGCCATGTCCGGGTCATCAACAACGGCTCCCTCGCGTTCTCTTTATCATCCCACGGGAGCACCACCTTCCTCTAATTCGCCTCAGAGTCTTTACACCGCTCTTCTCGGACCGCCCCCGCTGAAGCAAGCACGTACAGTGCACAATTCAGCTGATCTTCCGGTACAGGCGCCGTCTCGTTCGATGGCCGGATCTCGTGCACGTTCGGGACAACGGGGAACCGACTCAGCATCTGTAGTGCGCAGTATTGCTGAGAGCACACGTTCTCAGTTGCGTCACCGCAAAGAAGAGGCCTCTCGCGTCAAGTCAAAGAGCAGCAAGGGAAAACAGAAACAATCCGCGGAGGAAGCTGCGGATGTGGAAAGGAAGGCTGTAGCCACACTCACGTCACTTCTCCAATCACGTCCGTCAATTGCCAGCGCATCGTCTCCTCGCTCCTCTCTGTCTGCCGGATCCGAAGGGTCTTTCCACTCTCTCTCGCAATATGCCCAAAGTTCGGCCCGAACAACCTCCGCTCCCTCCTCGCTATTGCCATCGGCAGATTCCTCCTTCTCCATTCCAAACATTGCTAGGGCCACTACTCCACCTCGAGTGAATACTGAGAACATATATTCTACCCCACGGGCTGATGATGAAGAGGCAGCAAACTTGATGCTGTATTTGCACACGTCCCCGTCCCCTGTACGTCCTTCTACGACTCGGGACAGAGACGTGAAGGACTTGACTGCGTTTCGGGCGTTGGGTGGCGGTGGTTCGCTCCGCGCAAAGGGTAGGGTACTTTTCTCTGGAGGAGATGATGGGAAAAGTCCCTTGCGGAGCGAAAGCAGCCTTGTTATCGATTCCTTACCAGGGAGCCAAAATTCCCAGACCATGAGTCAACCGCATTCTCTTGAAACTGTAAGCGACAGTTCAGGGTCGCTGGCTCCTGCTGCCCCGATGGAGCCAACGGTGGTTCCTCCGACCCCTGCAGTTGTGTCTTCTCCCACGTCCTCCCAGCTACTTCCGGCTCCTCTATCGCCCCCGGGACAAACTGAAGCTCTGTTCTCCCATCCGCAAGCTTCGCCTACTCCCGGGAGTGTCCCATTTAATCTGAATGATTTTATCAATGTTTCTCCTTCACCTGCAGCGGCCACTGTACCCCGCTCTGCGATTTCATTGAAGTCGGGATTAGGCGCAAATCTGCGCACTGACTTGGGAAGGAAACTCTTTGAAGAGGAGCAGCACCGCCATCAGCATCTAACAGCCTCACATAACCACGCTGACGGATTACGGCACGAGAAGAACGGAAGTAGTTTGGGAGCAAGCATTGACCTCTCGACCCGCTAATTTCTGGAGCACCGATTTCTAGGCCAAATCACCATCTAACTCGTCAAATTTTCAACGCTTATTCGCCAATCCATTCTACGCGGAACAAAAGTTGTATCAACTACATCTGTATCAACCACACATCGGGCTGGACGACGTCGGCGGCAGTTATCTATTCAGTTGTCTTCATATGTCGCAGCAACGCATGGAACCCCTCAACCCATGCACATGAATTACGAATGTTTGTGCAACGGGAATCCCCACGTACCGCTATCTATCTCATTTCAACGACGTGTTCATCATGTTTCTATCCTTATTATCCAGCTTTCTCGCTCGATCCCTTGTGCAAGTGGCACGCTCAACGTCTCTATGAACGTCAATCCCTTTATCATCTCTCATACAATGTGATTCCTATCATTAGCTTGGAATCATGCCAAATCTTGGTTACTTCCTTTCCTTTTCTCGGCTGTAAACATCTCTCCCCTTTACCTGCTTGGCCAGGCTCTGTTTTTCAGTTTTCTGTGAACGATGTACTCATATTTCTTCCATCAATTCAAGACTTCTTTTTCTTCTTCGTGAGAGTGCTAATTCGCGCTATTCCTTCTAGGTGGACGGGTCTTGGACCCGATCTATTCTATTTCGTGCGTCGCGACAAGGATTATCGCAACAGCTATCTCGCTTCTTGATATACGACGACGAGTGCTTGCATCTATAGCGAGTTTCATCGCGGCATTTAATTCTCACACTCCAGTGGAATTTAATCTTGCTAGACCAGCTCGTCCGATCGTCACTAACACC
This sequence comes from Boletus sp. MG95, assembly GCA_003313155.1. Lineage (NCBI taxonomy): Eukaryota > Fungi > Basidiomycota > Agaricomycetes > Boletales > Boletaceae > Boletus > Boletus sp. MG95. The sequence goes on from QGOH01008362.1 coordinate 24,001, forward strand.
AATGTGCGAACCAGGCTAATTTTGTGTCGTTGTGGAAAGGTCATCTGTAACATCATGATCGAAGTTTCCGTCTCGTCTCCCGTCCTCCCAGGACGACGAGCGGCAAGGTTTGATGTGGTCGCTAGAAGGCGTCCTTGTATTCGTGGGGTTGCGCTTGCTCCGAGTGGTGTTTTTGCTCACTCTTGGGTCGTTCGTACTGCTATGAGTGTCTCTCAGTTACACGGTATATTCCAATTCATTTCACACAGTTCTTCCCGCAGAGTATTTACGACATTCTCTGTCCCTCTGATAACCACGTTTTACTTCATCGATGTTTCCATCCCTGCTGGAGTACGATTTGGAGTGTGAGGATGGTGCCATGACTCTGTTCCAACCCACCTCGGTGTGCACCTCTTTCTTCCTTTCGCTCGAAAGTGGGTATTTTGTTGAACATGATGTACGATGGTTATCAGGAGAGGATATAGTTTTGGCTCGCAGATCGAGCCGTCCCTGACGAATGTCTTGATCTTGTACCCTATCGGTGAGACATTCTTCCTGACTGTCCATGCAGACTGATCTACCCACGCCATGTCACGACAGCGACCATCCTCTGTCTCTTCTCCACGCTCGTGCTGGTCCCCTTGCTTTGCGGATATCCCACCATGAAATACCCGTTTCGGGCGTTCTCGTTACTCACGTTCACCACCTTCGTGGTGTCCTGTGTCGCGTTCATGTTCGTGGTTGGGCTCTGGGGGACGACTGTGACGAGATTCAGTTCGGAGGGAGTTGGTGTGACATTTGGACCCTCGGTGAGTACGTGCGTGGTTCTTGCACACGATCATGCGAGATGCCCCTCCTCTTTTTTTTTCGTACGGTCAGTTGTGGATGTCTCGTCGAGACTGGTGATGGGGTTGGTCAGTCTTTTACGGACCCTGTGCGTGCGTGATAGTCGAGAAGTATGACTAGCTCGACGCAGGTGTACATACGCGTCCGTATGTTTCAGTCGTACGAGCACAGCACTAGAATTGCATCCGGCAGACTCATCATGGATGTTTAGACTAAACTCTTGTTTGTGGCGTGTATGTACCGATCTAGCCCAGTAATACTTGCTTGTGCCGGTATCCTAAGCGGCCTCGTTAATGCAGTAGCTCTCATTTAGCTTTTCGTAACAGCAATCCGCCAGGGGTCTACAATCGATGCCCAATATCACTCGGGATCGTGGGAGCGACGTGAGCGCTCCCTTCCCTACACCTCACAGCGTACCCGGGGGCCTGACTTTTCCCAGGGAAGCAGGCGAGGCTAGCTCGAGGTACTGCGTCTCCGTCGTTTCTCCTCCAAAGACCTTGTCTAGCGAAAGACGGAGCGCATGCCCAACATAGATATCGGGAATGAGGGAAAGGGTTCCGGACAGAAAATTCTCAAGGCCAAGCCAATTGTACAGAAGTCTCCAAGGGAAAGGAGACGAGTCCCGAGATGATACGTGGACCATCCTTCTGGACTTCAAGGTAGAGAGGGAAACCTGACGCGCTGACGCCCGCGAATCCGACCCGAGATTCTAGGTGCCTTCCCTCGATCAACAACGCCGCCCGGGCACACTAGTACTCACATCCATCCACGCGTATTCATGTACGGCTTGCTTTCAAACCGGGTGGGGAGGCCAAGCCATACGTACAATTCAGACGTGCCGACGCATCAAATCAGGCGGGGGAGATTCCAAATGGATGACCCTCAGCCATATCTCTTTGTCCTCCCAATACCCCAACTCATTCCTCCCTTTGGGCACACCTCGCAATAGCGCTCTCATTCGGCGTATTTACCGGGCCGAGCATAGGGTTGCAGATGGCGCGTAACGCGTCCCCCACTATGTGTTGGAACGGTGAGTTCGTTTCATACTTGAAACATTTTATTGGTCAACGCACTCTAACCAAAGATGAACATGACAGTGCGGAAGGAGTATCATCCATAGCATTCTACGTTAGCCGAAACAGACGTACTTTGGCGCAGAGTGGGACGGGCAGTCTGCAGATGGCATACATTTAACAACGTTATTACTTGTCCACAGGCTGCAGCTATGATTCATGGAGTCGAAAGCGTTGCCCAGACGGTTAGCAAAAAAGGACATATCATGATGCTTCATGAGTCATCTGTTTCGGTTACTTTTTACATAACAAGCTTTGAGTCTCCCCTCTAGGTGTACAACATCGGGCGGGGGGACACATGTGTCAGGGCCCCCGCCTGATTTTCTGCAATGCTGGTTGGCAGATTCAATGTGCTATTCCAAACTGGGATGACTCTGAGAGACGGTGATGTGCGTATTACCCTCTTGCTCATTGTCGAGCACCAACATTTCGGTGTTGTACAACATGATCTGCAACTTTGGCACCCTGTATACGGCGTGCACGACTCTCACCGTATTTCTTCAATGGCCAAAAGACCAACGTCAGATTGGGATTGGTTCACACTCTTCAATCTTGCGAAGCCTCCTGTAGTCGAGCACGGGCCACTTGGTTGGCTAACTTCCGAACCGCGAGTCCGCGACGACCGTCCCCAAAGACTTGGTCGAACTCTCATCCTCACGTAGCTCCGGTCCTGGTGGTCAAGTTGAGTATCTGACCGTGCCGAGAAAGGCCCTCGAATCAGGGAGGTTTCGTGACTGATATCCTGTTCAGAATATCAACAAACGACCCACCGAAGTAACTGCTCGGTGTCACGTTGATGCGCCACGGATACCACTCTGGGCTCGAGAGCCCCTGGTGCGGAGTGTAAGTTTTATTCACTTGATTGGTACTTCTTTCAGCTCTACTGCGTGGGATTGTCACACCCTCTCTTGATGACGTCTAGTGCCTGCTGCGGGCAAGTATCTAATGTGGACAACGTGCTGACGAGGGTCTGTGCCGGTTTGGGGTCTAGCACTCGTTTCGTTCGTTCAAACACTTACCCTGCTCGGCTATATGCGCTGATTGGCAGAGCGAGTTTGATTACAAAATCTCCAACTCAGGGACAACGGGAGCGTGTAGCTAGTTCCCAGGAAGGACATGGTGCGTATAGGGTTGTAGAAGGACAAACGGAGTGCCCCGAAAAAGAGCAGGTCCAGTACAGACTGGGACTGATCTGGAGCCTTTCCTATAGTTGCCCCGCTAACGGTTTTCCCTAAAGGGTGAATGTTTGAACTCTTGCATCCCGCGCATATCCCATTCAGGACTGAATCATGCTTTTATATATATATCACAGATACGGTCGTGAAGGCCAGTGAAACATCTACTCTATCCAAAGTTCAGTTTCAAGTTTCGTCGTCCGACTGGGGAAGTCACGAATTCTGCCACCCCACACATTTCCGAGTTCACAGGAAAGCGCCGCCGCCATGATCGGGGGCGTCCAGACGAATGACTGCTTCCAGGTAGCAACCTTGTCTCCCTGGGCGGTAATAAAGGCACGATCAGAGACGCACTCGAGAGGGACATAGTTACTAAGCATGTGATAAGATATCCACAGGATTTAGCATCGTCGCCCATGCCCCAAAACTCAAACCGAACGTGCTGCTTTCCGTTCCCCTGTCGACCCTATTCGCAATGTCTTTAGAAGCAGAGCTGGAAAGACACGAGTCCACGACCACGATGGACCTCGAGGAGCATACAGGGAAGTTATCCGCG